>PYUH01004045.1:1970589-2007722 GCA_016808085.1 Suaeda aralocaspica
TAAGCTAAACTTTGTGTAATGTTAATTACGAGGCTTTAGTGTGAACATGGCGATTCTAAGTATTTATCCAAAATAGGCAGATATTCCATTAGTTACAAATTCGAATGTTCACCCCATTAACGATACATGTGGATTTGGTAGTTTTACTTTATTTATTATTATTATATTATTATTATTATTATTATTTATTTATTTTTTTGAGATCTCAAAGGTGATGATATGTATGATTCAATAGATCCCTCAATTTTTCTAGAATCAGGAAGAAATTTTTAACTAAATTTCTTGTTCTCCCCGTCTTGTATTTACTTAATTTCAGCACAAAATAAGTTCGATTAAGCAAAAGACTAAGTTGACGAAAACAAGGTCTTTTATCCCTCAACAATTCTCTTGTAGGTTTTGCATTTTGTTGTTGGCCCTCTCCGTGGCGTTAAACTAACTAATTAGTCCCATGTGATGCATAATTTAGGAAAAAAAAAAATCTTTATCACACTAGTTAAGGATTATGAGGTTAGCTAGCAATTGGTATACTATAGACGAGAGTATTATTTCAACATATACTTTGTTGGATATTCACTTTGTTAAGTGTAATATCATTTTGTTAAGTTAATATACATTTGTTATATGTATATTCGCCCTAGACTTGTTAACTATTACTATGCAATATCATTTTGTCATATGTGATATTCATTTTGTTCAATTAAGTTCCGTTCAATTCAATTCAGCTCTTCTTTTATTTTGTTAATCATTAATCCGTAATAAAAACTTCCATTCAGTTCAGCTCCAATCAGCTCAGTTCGGTTCAGTTTAGCTGAAGTAACAGACCCTAACTTAATGGAAGAAAAACATCATAATTAGAACAAACAACTGAGCAGCATCAAATCAAATTGGTTATGTAAGCTTTAAATGTTAAACGTATGTAATAGCAATTTGCAATACCCCACCTAGTCTTCCTATGTTATCAGGGTTTGTTTTACTTCAACTGAAAATAGCTGATTGAATTGAACGAAACTGATTGAACGAAACTGAACTGAATCGATTTTGGAGCCGAGTTGAACTGAACTTAAAATATATATATATATACACTACTATATAGTTTATATTATCTTAATAGAGTAACTATCTTTTTAATTTTAATATTTGTCTTACTCCCGTATTTGATAGTGAGGTTTTTGATTATTAATTTATCACTTTAATATTATTGGCTAAAGTTGTTTATGTGTTTGCTTCATTTATCAATTTTTAAACACAATTATTATCTTAAATGCGAAGTATTTTATTTAAACTATTTACGTGGCTTGAGAATTTTAGAATTTTAGAATTTTAGTATATGTGAGAATATAGCTCATTAACAACTTCAAATTTTGAGAGAGCAGAGCATGTAATGGAATGAAATGAAATTAGAGACTAGGATCAATAATCAAATCTAGAAGGAAAAAAAAAACCAATTGTGGAAGTGCTGGAATACTTATTTAGATGGGTTGATGTGTGTGTGAGTAATTCAAACAAATAGAACCAACTATTGTGAATTCCTATATTCCAAATTAAATGATTTAATATCACCAAAGGCTCCACAAAAAATCCACTTCATAAGGCAACAACTCCCAATGTGGCTATATGGACGGAACATCTTTTTGAAGTAAGGAAATAATAATAATAATAATAATAATAATCATAATAATAAATAATAATAATAAATATAATATAATAATAATAATATAAATATAATAATAATAATATAATAATGTGATTAATGAACGTAAAAAGAGAGATTGTTTTCTAATAATTTGATTGATTCACTCGAATTGTTTGACTAATTGAAAATTGTTGGTTAATAGCCTTCTACAATTGAGTTTATTTGTCTCAAAGGTTGATCCAAGTCATCCAACCATAAAATTATAAATTAGAGTAATGCATAGACCATTAGTGCGTACGTGGCCGGTATAACCTCATGTCATAGTATACGTTTCAACAAAATAATATATCGTGATTTCGTTTCATTTCATATTTTTTTAAGGAAAGGTTAGAGTTTGGTATGGTTTTTCTTTATATATAAAAGATACAGTATTGTTTAATCCCAGTTTTATATGCTTTTTTAGCTATTGGATTTTATTTTAAATGTTTTGAGTTTTGGTTTAGTGAATAATTATAATTTTTGTTTTGTTTGTACAAAGTATTCTTTATTTCAGATTTATGATTAAAAGAAAATTGTATCATCTATGACCATGTGATGGTTTAATTCTATTTATATTATATTATTTTTTGTATTATATTCCCCATATTATTTACGACAAAAATAAAAATAAAAAAAGGGACAAGTGACAAGTGTGACTAGGTTGTGTTTATGTGGTTGACCAACCTCCAAATAGGTTTTCAAACTTTGTGGTCATCCATGAGGTAGCTCATAAGCCACACCCTAAACGCAGTCTAATACTCGTGTTCTTTTTCTTGCCTTTTTAAACATCCAAAATTCAATACCATGTAAAATACTGTTGTCAATATTGTTCTTGAAAATCAAGTTTTCTAATTTTTTTTCTTTGATGTTAACGTCTACAGTATAACTCCGTAAGCTATTTTGGTTTGATGCAAGTAGTTTTGAAACTTATCTCATATGACTCATATCTATCCGTAAGCTATTTCGTTTGATGTGATTCTGTATTGTTTTGCTATTTATTTTAAGTTCGTCAAAAAGTTTCAAAATTTTTTTTGGAGATATTTGAGAAACGACTGCTAAATATTTTAGGAATTTTATAAGCCAGATGTCTAATATGTTTATGATGAGGTTGAGTTGATTATATAAATTCCTTTTGTAATGCATTAATATAATTACAAAAATGCTTACTTTTACATTTTATAATTAAAAAAATTATATCCACCTATTTCCTATTTATGAAAAAAAATTAATAAAAAAAAATCATAGTATGATGATTTTAATTTTAAGTGAGTAATTATTAATCTAACTGATATAGTTGAATTATGAATCTATTATGACATGTTTTCAATAAAATCTTTGGTGACCTATTGAGAAACTGACACCCAAAAAACTTTCCTAGTTGAAAATCCTAAAAAATACAACTTTCGATGCAATTAATGACTTTCAAAATGATTTTTCATGAGCACAAGATTATGTGACAGGACTACAGTTCCTTGCGCAAAATTTATAGAGTATTCAAGTGGCCACTAAATACATGATGCATATAAAAATAATTTTACTAATTTCTTTTAATATATATAAACCACCAATCGATCAATCAGAGCATTAATCCCAGATTTGGGGTCGGTTATATATATGAACCAAAAAGTAATCATTCTATGTAGCCGATCATCACATGTTTTTTTTTCTTCCACCATTCCTTGGTTAAGAACTCGTTATCCTGCAAATCTGAAAACTTATTTTTATAGATTATAAATCTAAAGTATACTAAAATTTAAGAACGGTGAAAATTGATTGTTTGTTTGCATTAGTTACTTTGTGGTTGGTTCACATACATACGTATAAAAGAAAGGTCTTAATTGCTACTCTTAACATAAGAAAATTGTAGTTCAAATGGTCACGCAAGCTTCACCACATTTGAAATAGACATTGGGTTATGGATTGGTCAGCATTGTAGAATTAATTTTTTTTAAAAAAATATTTGTATGTAACAAGAGCGGATAATGAAATTGACTTCATGTGTCTACTAAAATTTAAATTATATAATTTAATGGAATGAACTATTTTATCTCTCTTCATTTACAAGCCAATGAAATATATAATTAACAACAATAACAAAATTAAGGCAATGTTTTATTACTCCGCTTTAGGTGTTAGATCACTTTCAGTTTCAAATCAAAAAATGTTTTCAATTCAATTTTGGGAAAAAATGGTCATTATTGTCATAATTTGAATTGCGACCATAATGAACTTTGACTAGGCAACATTTATTAACAAGCACTACTTTTGCATACTTTGTAGAAAATAAAATATTTCAACCATTTGATCAGTTGGCTCAAATTATGTTAAATTTTGGTAAAGCAAAGAAATAGTTAACATTTCTATCATGTTTTCGATTTAAATGAGTTCGTTTATTGCAAGATCAAAGGTATACTCTAACCACAACTACTTGCTTAGTTTGAAGCAAAGTAATATAACACACTCTATATAAAGTAACATGTTCTTATATTAGTTAACTTTGTTAACTAAAACTAATTTTTTAAATTCTGATAATTTATTAAAGACAGGAACTGTTTTTTAATAGACTATATAGTTAACTTATGACAATGTGCTAGTCGGAATTATAGCTTTTGGTTGTTCCTCCCAACTTTCTAGGAGGCAACTTGCTGGGAGGAGGCAATATATCAATGTAGAGAAAGCTAAATTGATGGTGTTCATCTTACTTGAATGATTACCATATACAGACACCGGTGATTTTATTTGTTTGAATTGAACTTATTAATGATGAAAATTATTAAGATAAGGGATTAACACAAGACCATTTTGAGTAGACTACGCTAAAAGGTTGACTTAAACTTTAAATTTAAGTGTTAATATTTTATTGTGTAAATTTTAGTACGGAAAATAAGAGTTATAAGATGAAGCCGAGAATACTGTTGTATAAAAAAATCTCTTTATATATGGAGAATTAGAGTGTTGGTGAAAAGGAAAAAAAAGCCTTGGAAAAATGTAATAGTAGTAAAATTTTGGGGTAGTTAGCTACATCCTTGCATCATGTAATGTAATGCTTGTTTAGGGTTAATATTATGTCATGAATTCACATTCCCCTCAAAAAAATATAATTAAAATGTCATAAATTCACATGATGACATGATACATGATTACTGATTACATGAAGGTGACCACAAACTAGTCACAAACTAACAAGATGCATAACTCAATAACTCGATCAATATGCATGTGTAGAATGAATGCATGTGGATTTTGAAACCTATGAAATCTAGAATAGTGCATGCAGCGTACAGGTAACCACCAAAGTTTTTAACTTTTTATTAGGCTATTTTTATTCATTAGCTTCCTTATTGTCATTCTATCATAACCAACTACGTTGACTTCTTTTGATCAAAATGTTGAACTTTATTTTGTGTTAAAGTCAACGCATTTTAATTAAAAATTAGTACTATAAGGATATTTTGCATCCACGGATCCACCTATTTGAATTAGGGATGACAATGGGTCGAATCTAGGCAGGGTCCAAATAGATTAGATCCATACCGTTTTTAATTGGATCCGTATCTGCCCCCGATTTGGGGCATGAAAAGGAAGGATCCATATTTAATCCTATGGATCTGGGTCCAAAACGGGTTTTTAAAATGGATCTACTAGTTTAATAGAAATTTCAAAAAATCAACAAATTAATTTTTCATAGTTACTTCTACAAGGATATTTCAAGTCTTATAACTTAATATCTCAAGTAATTCAACAAATACAATCAGTCAAAGCATATACTATTACAAGTTCAATGCAAATTACGACTCTCTTTTCAAGTTCAAATAAAAATTAAAGAGATACAGTTAAGCAAACGAAAAAATAATAATGATGTAATTTTAGGTAATGATCGAGTTAAGGTCGTCTAATGTACTCCATAATATTATTTCATTTATATTTTTTTTATAAAATATAGATATGTAAAAAGAAAAAATGGGTTTGATATAATGGGTAAAGATCTAGATATCCAAAACCAAAGAATATCGATAGGATCATATCCAGATCGTTTGTCTACCAAAATTATAGAACTATTCCGTGAAAACGGATCTAGGTCCATGGATCTAGGGCGGGTCCAAGATCCATTGTCATCCCTAATCTAAATGGAAACAAAATTATCAATTGCGGCAATTTTGCATGATATATATAGTAACACACAATATGACATTATTTTACCTTCTCTGTACGGTTATAATAAGGGTCTATTTAATTCAGTTAAATATTACTTCAGTTCATTTAATTTAATTCCATATTGTTCAGTTTTTTTCAGTTAACTCTCCTTTTATATTTCTTGTTATTTTTTGTATAATATATATCAATATTGTAAAATTTTTTTTCTCATATTCGTAATATATTTGTAATTTTGTAAATTTATTATATTATTATTATTATTATATTATTTTGTTTTACTTGTATATGTTTTTGTTCATAATATTGTGTGTGTGATAGGTGCGTTAGTGTTATTTGTTCCCTTGATTTTATTTGTTCATAATCATTATTAGTGTGTTCACAATATATTTGAAACATTAATTATCATTTTTTTGTTTCATATATATTTATTATATATATTTATTAGTTTATAATTTTCATGAAAAAATATTATATTCAGGAAATGAAACAAAAAATATAAGTAATTTCATTTACAATTATTATTATACCACATAAGTGGATTTATTCATAAAAATATGAAAATGTATTACTGATTTCATTTCATAAAATTTAAAACTACCAATAACGAATTTTTTATTTAATAATTATTAGTGGATTAATATCAAAATTTTAATATAACATTATCTATAGTTAAAAGTCATTAGTAATCCATAGTTAACAGTCACACTCCATACAATTTGTAAAATAACCTAGTTAAATCACATCTATCGAATATCGTCAGTTCATTCCTCACCACCTCCATCCTCTCCAGTTCCTCCCCTCTCATTCCCTCGTTCGCTCGTCCGTTCAGTTCCGTCCCTAAGTACACAACTGCCCCAGCCCGCAAACATTCCTCACTTCAAACGTCGATGCTGGTTCGCTTCCCCCGCCCCGAGGGCAAACCTTTCCCACCCCCCTCTACCCTCCACGCCCATGCTCCACGGCAATTTTCTCATATCCAGTTAGTATAACGTACAACAATAGTGGTTGGATTAAAAGAATTCTTTCCGACTCCTCCCTCTGTCGCAGTTCCATTACGGCTTGCTCCATGCAACTTGGCCCACAAGATTTGAGGCAAGTCTACAATCAACTAGGACCACATCCCTTTTTGGTTTGTATAGCAGAGCAGGCCATCCTTTTCAAGCAAAGTCATCCACCCTTTTTGGGCCGCCCCCCCCCAAACCACTGAGGGCCACCCAGGAGAAAGCAGTTTCCCTAAATTCTATTCCCCCCAACTTTGGTGGGTATCACACAAAATCCGGCCCAGCCATTGAAAAACCCCCTCTCCGAAAAATTTTGCACAAATCAGCCCTCGTCTGCTCTACCGGTTTGGCCTTCTTTTTTCCCTGTTCTCTTGCCCCCCATAACCCCACGCAGTTCCCCCCCCCTAGCTTTAATGCTCATTATTGCACCACAAAAAACCAAACCTTTCCCCAAGTCCCTTTTTTAAAATTATCAACTTCAGCTTTCCTCAACCCCCTTTCCCACAGTGGACCCCCCAGACTTGTTTGGGGGGGGGGGTGGTCCTCTCTCCGTCCTAACTTCCTTCTTGACGTATAGGTTTACCTGTTCACCTGTTTTCTAGCTTGGCCATTGTTGCCTCATTTGGCGAGGTCCACTTCCAATACGGAGGCGCTCATCTCGTTGTCGCCCAGTGATTACGCCACAACCCGGACCCTGAAAGCACCCCACTTCATTTTCACATGCCTAGAGGTGCAGATTTTGTTTGGCTTCTTTGAATCTTTTGTTGGTAAACAACTACTGTCCACAGGTGCTCTCCACATCCGTGTTGGGACCGTCACCATTGCCCCCCAAATGTGTGAGTCTGCCAAGACCATTGTCACTGGTTGTCCTTGGCACGAAGTGCATACACCAAGGGGGGCCTTGTTGCCCACAGCGTTTGCGCAATCGTCGAGACGATTGCCATCTCGAGCTTGGTGGCGACGTAGACCAGACCAATTTTGCGCTTGTTAATGGTCTCTCGAGTGCCGAACCGAGCTGGTTGGTGCCCCGATTCTTGTCGCTGAAGCAGTGTGGCTCCCCGTTCCCCTACCTCACCTCTCCAACCCTGAATGCCGCGCCTCCAGGAGTTGTCTCAAAATCCAAGGAGCCGGCCCTACCAGTTGGTTTTCCCCCTATTGCAGCACTCTTTCCAATGCCCCCTCTTCCCAAAGGCCCTTACGAATTCATACTACTTTCTTGCCCCACTAGTATGGGCATGTTTTCTAGGTGGTCTCATATCGGTTGTGCCGGGCCGCCAAGTTCATGCTCCCATTGCTCCCCAAGTTGTCTGTTCGCGTGATGCCCCCGACATGCAGACCGAACCGGTAGAGAAAAGGTTGTCGGAGACCTGATGAAACCACCTCCCTTGAGCCACCCCCAGCCCCCTCTGTATGCGTCCCTCTAAGATCGCAGCCCAACAGGCCATCAGCTTCCCCGTCCAACTTGCTAGGCATGGTCCCAAAAACGAGGTCCCAACTTATTAACCCCCCAACAAACCAACCTGTGCCCCAACTCCTTCACTGCAGCCCTTCTCAGGGTCCACATGGTTTCCCGGCATTCATTCACACACACAGATTCAAACAATACCCACGTTCAGCAGAATGTCCCCCACTTCTTCCATCCAGTTGATCCGTGGTTTTGTTTCTCTTTAACTCAGTCAAAAGCAGCTTTCTTGCCCCACACCAAGCGATTCAGGCCCACATGGAGGTTAACGTAAGAGCAAGAGATTCTTATTAAAAAAATTCATTTTTATACGGGCAGCAAGTATCGCAGAACAGACTCCGAATCCTCCTAGCCCTTCTTCCTCCCCCGGCCCCCAATTTGGTGCTGGGCAATGGTTTTTGCCTTTTGTTGCCCTACATCCCGCAGACGCCCCCTGCAGCCGAGGGGGGGCAAGGGCCCAGATCCCAGAGTAGAGTGCCAGAAAGGGCACGAACAGCTCCTACAGCACTCACAAAGCAGGGTGTGTTCACGAACATGCATGTTAGCGCCATTGCTCCCCAAACCTGCGCAGCAGAGTGGCCCCACTCTACTGTTATCGCCAAAACAATTTGGACTTCCAAACCAGGATACACGCCAAGACCTCAAATTTCCACCTGATGATGTTGCCCTTCTCTAACGAGGCTCCCCAAAGATGGGTTCCCATAGTTCACCTTCATCATCACCGCCTGCCCACAAGGCCCCACCCTGATTTGACCACATCTTAGACTGGTTTTTTTTTTCTTGGTTTTTTGAGGCCATTCCAAGCCAATCCAGGCACACCTGCCTTCCCCGATGAAGATCGTCTATCCTGTGGGCCAGTCAGTCAACGTCTACACCTTGACCTAGAGCACATTTTAGCTACAACTCTATCGGTGGGCCTGCATGAATACCACAAGCTCCCTCAAGACAGTTTGCGGACTCCGACAGACTAGCGAAATTCGCTGAGTTTCAGGTGGCCCACTAGGAGCCTCTAGTTCCTGCTCCTCTCCCATGCACCTGGTTGGCAATGGACAGACACTAGTTGAAAACTCGTATTCGAGATGATGAACTGATCACAGACCAACAGGAGATATGAAGTCTAACTCTAGGCCATGTTATGTTGTGGTTAGCTACATGAAGTCCCTTAGACACCCTTTTGGCCCACATTTAGAGGATGATTATTTGTAGCGGCTTCACAGCCCTCTTTGGTGCTTAGGAATCTAAATATGTAAGTAACTAACTACTTTAGCAATAGTTAATAGTGAAGGGTTAGTCTGTAAGAAGCTTAGACACCCCTTTGGTTAGAAAAGTAGGGCTAACCTCTTTTGGTTTAGAAACAAATGTGACTCAGAATATTAGAGGTAACGATATGGTAAGAGCATTTGTAAATGGTACCCAATGTAGTTTTAGGGTTTTTATTGTAATGTGAATGATTATTTTGTGGGGATTATTGAACTCTCAGGAAACTTTCATCATTGAGTCCGGTGTCCCATCCTATTGTGACTACCTCAACAACAACTTTAGTTAGTTGGTGTGGCTGTACACCATAGGTGGGCACCTCAATGGAGGCTATTTGCTCATATTGAATGCAGACAATACACCACACAACGATAACAAGTTTTACAATTGTTGTGGTGGCTGCTCAATGGTTTAGGCTCAAGTACTTGAACGCCTCATCACTTTTCAAGAATTAAGGTGGGCAATTCAATAACAAGAGCCTAAGTCCATTGAACGCCTCATCACAATATGTAATACTTAGTGGTGTTTGTTGATAAGAAAAACAAGTAGCCTGACAATGCCACATTCAAATTGAGGTAATAGCCTCCATGTCTTATTTACAGTACGGAGTATTTTGTTTTTGGGTAAGCAAAGCGTCCATTCCAACCCCCTCATGAATCAAAATATCATCAGAATTCATCATCAACATCAAAATCAAACATCAAAATCACGCAATATATATCATCAACATCACAATATTCATCAGAATATCATCAACATCAAAATATCATCAACACAAAATCAGGCAATATATATCATCAACCTCAGAATACTCATCAAAATAACATTAGAATATCATCAACATCAAAAACCAAAACATGCAACACTGCAAAAAATAACAAACACAAACATAAATTAACACCAAACAATGATCAACATCACAGTATCATTCGTTATCAAGGAACTAACAAGGAGATTTGGATCAGCTCTGTTATGGAAGAATGAGGGTTATTCAGTTTAAATTCAGGCCCAATTTTCAGGCTCTTGGGTTTCATCTGAGTCATAATCAGGAGGGATTGATGGCGAGCTTCAAGTAGTTGTCTATTGAGGCTCCTCCTTGTGATTGGTCGCCCCTCCAATGAAAAAATCGTGATAAATTGGTTCGACATAGCCAGGACGCATCAGGGTGTCTCCACTACGATCAGAACCACCGGTTAAGGTGTTTTGAGGGTTTGTGATTTTGCTGGTGTAGGTTGTGGTTGAGGATGTGTGTGTGATGTGTTTGAGGTTTATTTTCTTCCTCACTTTGATTGTGAAGATGATTGTGAACCTTATGATCCTTTCTCAACCTCTCCTCATAAATCTTGTACTCACTCTCCGGCCCCGGTTGTCTCCACATTTTCAGAATAATGGGCCATGTGCTAAATTTCCTCAGGTGGTGGTTGGGTTGTAGGTCCATTCCCTGCGAACCCACAGAACATAAACAGAACGCAACAGGATTACAAACACAAATCAATTTGGGGTTTTTTTTTTTTTCGGAGAAAACCACGCAGACAAAAACACCCATGCGGAAACTTGGTGGGAACATTGGTCGCCTCCCCCCACTCCCAAAATCGCGGTCGCTTCTCTTAGACCATCGCCTTTTTGCCGCCCCACCCGATGCCGCACCGTGACGTGCACGGGCGGGCTCTCCGCCCCACCCCTGCCCGTTTTTCGTGCGAGCGAATCGCCACCCTCCAGCAGAGGTCTTGTGGGGTGTACTGAGATGAGGTGCGCAGGCCACAAACAAAACACAAAAAAAAAACCCACGACAAAGAACCGGCCCAAACATCAGAAGCGGCGGCCGGCGGACTGCTTGCTTTTTCCCCCCGGGACGGGCGTGGTTTCCCTTTGGGTTGTCTTGTATTTTCCCCCCTCCGTATCCTCCTTATTAGACCCCCCCCTCCCCGCGCGGGCCTTTTGTTCTTTGTCTGGGCCTCCCCTTCCGGTACCCTCCCCCGTCGCCCGTCCGTGGCTTGCCCCCTTTCGAGCGTCCCTGGCTCGCCCGGGGTTCCCCACCTTCGGCGGGGCGTTCTTCTTATCCGCTTGACGCCGCCCCCCCTTCTCTCTATACCGCCTTTGAGTTTTGGAGGTTTTTTTTTCCCCCCCGCCCCCCCTCCCCCCCCATCCTCACTCATTCTCTCCTTACCTTCTCTCTCTTTACTCGGCCTGGGAGTCCCCTTCTTGGGTCACCCCTGGCGGGTGTGCCCCCCTTGTTTTCCGTGCCCCCTTTTGCTCCTCACGTCATCCCCTCCTCCGCCCCGTCTCACTCCCGCAGCGCCTCCCTTGCCTGCTCTCGCTTCTCGGTCTCCGGTCTTCTCGTTACTGTTCCCCCCCCGGTTCCTTTTCCCGGGTTTTTTTCTTCACGCTCCTTTTTCTTTCCCCCCCGCCCTTGTTTGCTGTTGTCTGTTTTTCCTCTCTTTGCACCCGTCCCCCTCGGGCGATGTCGGGTGCTCTCTCTTGCTTTGGCAACGCCCAACATTGCACACTTAAATTAAAATTTTTTTCGACTTCTATCTTCACTACTAAGTACTCATTACGATCGTGTCTCCATCAGTTGCCTCTTTTCTTGCAAGAGATGTGTTCCCCCACCTCTTCCAAACCAAATGCTCCGTCCGTCATTCATATGTCACCTTCAAAACAAAGTCAACAGAACTCTAACTCAAGGCCCTTACTCCTTCTTTTCTTTCACTCCTATTGTTTTTTTCTGAGTTTGGGGTTACGAGGAATCCTCACACCATAGGAATAAAAGCCAATCCAAACTTGAAACTCCCAAAAGTCGGGCTAAGGAAGGTTGCCCATTGAAGACATGTTAACAGATATTAGATAAATAGATATAGTGCAAGTGTGCAAATCATGCACTGACCAATCTTAGCCCTTAAGGAAATAGGATTATATTGGTTGTCCCCTAGAAGAGATTCTCAAAACATGCTTCAATTTTGAATGAATCGATCTCAAGATCACAAAGTACTTATATATTGTCCTAAAATTGCATGCTCCACTCAATCTTAATAAAACCATTGCTAACTTGAAACTTACATCCTTTGAAATATTCGTAGTCCATTGTTTTGCTATAATCGACCAGTGTGACATTTACTTATAAAATCGGAGACAAATGAGACAAGAACTAAAGCTTAACTACCCATCGGATAATTCCACACTTAATTGTGAGAGGAAAAAAAATTGATATAGTGAACCTAGTATATTATATTAATATATTTTATACGGAGTATATGCTATTAGGTGTGGGGTAATAACCCAATGGATAAATGTAGCCTTACACTTTAAAATTATGTGAGAATAATAAATTTATTGCCGTGTGCGTACTTTAATTTTCAAAAAGTCAATTGAATTATCTCAAAAAAAGCCAATTAAGATAATTATGATATTACGGGGTAAAAACTTTGGGGACTCAACGAAAGTATTCCAATAACTTGGCTTTTACTTAACAACATTTACACAACATTCCAATTTAGCTTGCATATCTTTGAACCTTGTTGCAACAACTTTGGAAAGGATATTTCTAGCCACACTTGAATTGCAAATCAAGTGTCATTTTTGTAATAAATCTATACAACACTAGAAAAGAACCATATTATCAAAAATTACAAAAAATGTTAATTTGCAAATCAAGTGATTAACTAGTCAAGCCCTTTTGCAGATAGAAAATCATCTCAATGAAGATTATGAATAAATGATTGAGGTTCTGTTGAGAGAATAAAACCATATGTGATCCCACATTGAAGAATGAAAAGAACAATGACTAGCATATAAGCTTAGAAGGGCAGCTCCTCATATTACCAACTAGATAATACCTCGTGCGATGCAGCGGTTTTTTTAGATTAATTAAGATTAATATAAATATGTAGCATGTGATTTTTTTATAAATGGTTACTAAATTATGAAGTATATCGTTTTTTTTTTAACTTTTTCATAAGAGACCTAAAAATTAAATTGTAACTTAAGATTTCTAAAGAGGACTAAAGAACATTGTGGGTTGATTGTTATTTAATGAATTTTATGGGGAAAAGAAAACAAAAAAACAAGCACAGCGCCACCCCCGCCCCAACACCAACCCCCCCCTCTACCACACTCTCTCTCAGGGTTGGGAAAATAGCTTTTACTTCCCGCCGAGCGCCCCCTGCTTCTTCTCCCACATCTGGCGCGTCTTTCTCGGGGGGGCTCCCCCTTGGGCCACAATCCTTCCTCCCGCCGACGGGCCCCCCCCCCCCCCCCCCCCACCTTGATGTTGCCCTGACGGGGACCACCCCCAGGCCCTGGGTTGGGAATTTTTTTTTTTTTTTTTTTTTTTTTTTTTTTTTTTTTTTTTTTGTGTTTAGAGAGCCACAAGGGCGGGGATGAGAATCGATCCCAAGATCTCTTGGAATCAGAAGGGAAGCTCTAACCACTTGAGCTTTGGGAGGGAAATTGATAGGAGTGTTGGAGGGAAAATGTTGGAAGTGAGGATTACTTTAGTATATGTATAGCTTTAACCCCGTGCGATGCTTGTAAAACTTGGAAATGAAGTTTTGAAAAAAAAAATAGTTATGATAGATAGATAAAAGATATAAAAGAGTTATGTTCAAGAAATTAATTAAATTCTTTTTAGGAACCAATTGAATAATACAGAAAAATGATATAATTTATCACTTGTTATGTTAAAAATTTATACACAATGTCACAAAATAATTTTCTTTTATAGATATCTTTTCTTTATCACATAAAAAATAAATGATGTAATATATACACAATAGTTGACGATAAATAAATGTATAAAGGTTTATTTTCAATGCAATTTGGGAGAAAAATTATAAGCTAATGAAGGGTTGTTTTAAGAGTAACATTTAATTGTCAAAGTACATTTATTAGTTTATATGCATTAAATAATATGTTTTTTATTTTTTTTATGCAATCATTAATTAATAGGATTTGGGAGGGAAATGTGGGAAGGAAAATGAGTAAGTGGGGATTGCTTTAGTATAAGTTATTAGATTGGTTTTATAATGGAACCCCGATAGAATATACCATACTTCTACAAAAATATGATTTGGTGGTCCTACTATAATACAAAAAAGGATTAACTCAATTTAATTCCTAACAACTCCCTGTGAGATGCATAAGCAAACATCTCACAGGGGTTAGTCGGTCATTTCTCATTTAATGACCAAGAAACGTATTTCGTTCAAAATTGACGGGTTTAAAGTGAAGAACAAAGAGGAATTTGATTTGGGATTTTGGGGAAAATTTTTGACTCAAGAGTGAAGAACAAAGAGGAATTAGATTGAAAGTTTTGGGTAAAAATTAGCAAGAAGTGTACTGGAGGAAAGAATACAAATGAATTGGATTTGGGTTTTTTGGGGAAATTTTTTTACTCAGATTTTTTAAATAAGACGCAGGCCCAGCCAAATAAATGAAAAAATAATTATGTTATCCGTTCTCTAAATTTATACACTACTCCCATAGTTGTTGAAATTGTGTTTGTACACATGAGAAATACATCCCCGCATTATTGTTGTAGTTGCATAATTGCCACTATGAGATGCTTCATATGCATCTCAGTGTGAAATATAGGGAATACCTTTGTTCTCAAAAAGTGAACAATACTTCTATTTACAAAATTTTAGGTTTGAGACTTTGAATTATTTTTTGGTCATATTATGTTTTATCTTATATTATATTTCTATTTTTCTTTTTTCTAAAAGATGTCTTATTTTATACTTCGAAGTATTTTACTTAGATAATAATGACATGGGCTTGTTAAAGGTTCTACCGGATACACACACATTCCAACTTAGATAGCTAAAAGCCTAAAACGCATAAACAAAGTTCCTAACATTGCTCCCCTTACAGGCCCCAACAACCTCTTGATCCCCCCTACATATGTTGTTTCCAAGGTGTAGTAAAATCTAATCAAATCCAGGATTAGCACAAACTTCTTATAATTTGATGGATTTTGCGTTAAGTCCCCTTGATCGTTACCAAGAATCATACCCGAACAATGGGCCTCCTCAAGACAAAACAATGGGCCTCCTCAAGACTGAGGGTTGGTAATTTTGACACTTCTTGTTTTGATTTCCGCACTCCCCTTCAAACTTTACTTATAATTATTTTTCTCGAAAAATAGAAGTATGGAAATGACAATTTGAGGGTGGAAGTCACTAGTTGAGGGTGAGGGATAACAAGCTGGCTAAGGCTCGAGCTTTCCTTTTAACCTTATGAAATCTAGATAAAGTCACATTGTAGTCTCTCTCTACCTTTCTCTCTCTACCTTTCTCTCTCAAAAGCATAAATCTCTATTTTAGATTTAAGGATAGTTCAATTGAGTACAACTTCTCCCTTTCTAGAGATGATTGATTCTCATCTTATCGTTGTAGCTCCCAACTACACCAAGGGCTTGTTTATTTCAGCTTAAAACCCATTCAGTTCAGTTCAGTTCAGCTCAGCTCTTCTTCTACTTTGCTATTCATTAATCCTTCGTGAAAAACTTTCAGTTCAATTCGTCAGTTCAATTCATTTCAGTTTAGTTCCAATCAGTTTAATTTAGTTCAGTTCAACTGAAATAAACAGGCCCCAACTCCTACCCAAAAAAAAAAACTTGCAAAGTTGCAACAAATGGTTATTATTTATGAGAAAAAGAAAAACTCATTTGTTGCCCGAGTAAAATAAAAATATGGAGTATAACCATTTTGATATTTCAGATTTGCAATGTTGAATCATTGACCATTCAGTTAAAACACAAGTCAAAACTCAAAAACCCAGCAACTAAAAATACCAGAAAAACCAAAAACACAAACTCTAACTGAAAAAATAAAATAAAAATGTGGAGATTAAGTCGATTTGCAAGAACATCAATTTTAACCTCCAATACTAAACGATTATCCAATGTTGATTCTTCCACCATTTCCCCTTTTCCTCCTTCACAGTCTACTTCCATTCGATTCCTTGATTTTTATCAGGTTTTTTTTTCTTGTTTTTTAATTTGTGGGTTAATCTAATTATTGCAATTTTTGAAATTATTTGATGTTTAATGTGTGATTTTTTCAGTTGGGAAACAAAGATGCAATTGAGAAAGAACGTGCACGACTGTATGTATCTCTGATTTTTTTTTTTTTAATAATTTTTATGTGTTTTGAGAAATTACATTTTTTTGGGTTATTTATTTATTTTATATTTTTTTTTTGTGGGTGATTATTGTGTGGTATTGAATTTTGATGTATAGTATTATTTGTTTTACTTTAGGACAGTAAAGATGAGATGAGTAGAGGTTATTTTGCTGATATGTCTGATCTCAAAAAACATGGAGGAAAGGTGATTCCTTTAACTGCTATTTTTGTGTTTTTTTAAAAAGGGTATTTTTATTTTTTAGTAATTATGTCGAAATATTGAAGTTTGATGATTTTTAGATTGTTTTAATGAAATTGAAAAATGGGGTTTTGTTCATTTAATGTCTTGTGTGTATTTGTGTTGTTAATGTGAGTAGATTGCTATGGCAACTAAGACCCTAATTCCTGAAGCTGTAGCTGTGAAGTTTCCAACACTGGAAGTAAGTTATTCAGATGGTAAATGTTTTAAGTTGCCATTTGGGTCGGATGGTAAAGCGATTGAACCCGACAAGGCCGGTTGTCCCAAGGCGACTTTGCTTTGTCTATCGTTTCGTGCAAGTTCACAGGTTGGCATTTGGACCTTAGCATATAGCTTTGTCTTTGCTTATTGTGTTATAACACTTCTCTGTTGTATGATGTTGTTGAAAGAGGATTCTAGTGAACTATGACGATCATATTGTTACATATAGAAGACAATTAAAACAATAGGAAGAAAATGATGTATGTTATAATGTTACTTGTTGTCGCACCAAACCTAGTAACTTATTGGCTCCTTTTTAAATAATTTTTGCTAACCTTCATATAATTACTGCACAATAAGGGTTTTGTCAATCATAAATCACTCATCACCTCATTGGCTCTTCCTTTGTTTATATATAAACTTATAAAGCATTTTGAGCCTTGACGTTATGCCCAATTTCTAAGATAGGTTGCATACAGGCATTGTAATCATTTATGGTGAAAGGACTACAAAAAACCCATTATCTCCTTTTTTGCATAGTATTAGCATAAGTGTGCACTTCCTACTCTCACGTTTACAGGCACCACTGCTTCTAACTCTTCCTTCTACAAGACTACAACATGAATCATGTACAATTTCAGATTAAAGCTTCGTAGTTAACTATTTTATATTCCTGCCAGTGGATGACTAGAAGCCTATTTTCTCTCAAAATCCTCGTGTCTGGCTCACTGTTTTCTGTTAGGTACTTAGGCTCTTCGAAATCCTCCTTAAGTCATAATAGGAAACAGAAAATTCGAGGGATAGATGCTAGTAGTTATGCTTCCAATCTGTCACATGCACAAGTGGGATATATATATTCCCCATTTTATGAGTGGTGTCAGCACTTCTTAACTGCCTATTCTGTTGCCCTTACCTCTTCCTTAAACCTTTGTGGGACTTTCATCAGATTTTATATTCATTCACACTTGTCTCACAAACTCTATGTACTTATCTTACTAGCTTTTTCTTTACAGAACATTCGATTGGAACAACCAATCGCTTGTACACTCATTGCTCCTCAAAGGAAAACTTTAAAGAAAAGAATCTAGAATATACGAAACAAGTGCTGATGAAAAATTTGATGTGAGTCCCATATAGGACTCCAAGAAAAGATCCTTTCTTTAGGAGGCAACAGTCATCATCACAATCAAATCCTTATTCCCAAAAGGATGAGGTTGGTTGCTTGAACTAATTTTCATTCTGTATGATCATCCTCGAAGTTTTTTCTTCCCTATCATTCCTATCTAATGTTAAATAAGGTTGTCAACCCATCCTTTCCATGAACTCCCTCCATATGAGTCATCTTTTGTATCCCTTTACCTCTCTGAAATTCTTATTATCTCAACCTTCTATCCTTCTAATAGATGCATCTTTTAATCTTTTTCCCACATGACAAAACCAAAGTAGCCGGTTCTCATATTTTATCCCTAACATCCGCAACTCCAACTTTCTTCCTAGTTTATTAATATCTACATTTCGTAGTTTATCTCTCAATGTCTTAACATGCATCCACCTCAACATACACATCTTTGCAACACATAACTTTTATTATGTGCCTTCTATACTTCCCAACATTCCGACCATCCTATAGAACTTTCCTTGATAATAACCTCACGGGATTTTTTCGAAAACTATATTACGTAGTTGCTCCTTTTTTTTTTTTTTTTTTGAAACCATCAAAAGAAATATATTAAATATCGAGCTCCGCTAAGGCTAATACACCTTGCGGGATATCCTCCACAAACACTTGACTCAAGCCTACCTGTGGATTGATTCTAGCTACATGATGGGTAACCGTGTCGCCATTCCTACTTACATGGAAAAAGTTACAAGCCTCAAAACCTTCACCTAGCATAGCCACATCCTCGCAAACCAGATCAAGGGGACTCCTCCCAAAACGATGCCCATGCACGGCTTTCACTACATTGATTGCATACGTTTCGAATTCCACGCGTGTGAACCCCAGCTGTCGAGCTATTAACGCCCCAAACCGCAGCGCTAAAGCCTCTGCCATGGCCACCTTCTGCACCCCAGGGACCCGACACACAGCAGCCGCTAGCACCACTCCATTGTTGTTCCTTGCCACTACCCCACACCCAACACCAATCCCCTCCATCACGGCAGCATCCGTATTAATACGTACCCACCCTGCTGTTGGTGGTACCATCCTCCCCTTGAAATCACTCCTAACTCTCTCTTACTGCCCTTATATACCGCAGCCACATAACTCTGATAGTCTTCCACTAGCTTCATGAAACTCGTAACCCCCACCTCCCTGCTTTTCCATGAGTTATTAAACACCACTGAATTTCGGTACGACCAAGCCGCCCACGCCAAGGTTAGCAACGCTACTAAGTTAGCCTTACTTAATTTCTGTTTAAACCAAGAAAAGAGGCTCAGGAAAGTATCAGTTGGAGCTTCATGCAGTAGCTCAGCAAAAGGGGAGTGATTCCATATTGGTTGCACTAATGAGCAGTGGAATAAAGCATGGGTAATCGTCTCCGATGCTACACCATAGTGTTCACAGCTGCCATCATCTCCTATATGTCTCTCCAAAAGTCTTCCTCTAGTTGCCAAAGCACCCGTACAAGCTCTCCAAACAAAATGTCTAAGTTTTGGGGGCCCCTCTAGGAACCAAACTGCATTCCACACCTCACTCGCTTACCCGCCAAACAGAAGAGCCCAGCCACGGATGTGACCAAGCCTTCCGAGCCAATATCCCGACTTCGTGGTATAAATACCATCCGTCGTTGGCCACCAAAACTGAGTGTCTTTTGGAAGGCGCGTACTTAGCGGGATTTGTTGAACTAATTCCACCTCCTCGGCATTAAACACGCTCCTCAACATCTCGAGGCACCACCCACCTCCCTCTCTATCAATGAGATCACACACCCTTAAATTGGAGGAATTCTCTAAATTCGGGTTCGGGACAAGGGAAGAACTATCACCTGGTATCCACACCTCCTCCCACACGTTGATGCTCTCTCCGTCTCCCACACGCCATTTTAGTCCCTCCAACAGTAGAGACTTTGCCCCCCACACACTACGCCACACATAGCTTGGATCAAAACCCCTATTAGAGCTAATGAAGTTGCCATTCTTTAAGTACCATGCCTTAAAACCCGATGAACAAGTGAGGTTGTTCATATGCTCTCTCATACAAACTGATGATATCAGCTATCATAGAGCATTCCTGAAGTGTCGCTCTAGTAAACAGTATACTATCATCTGCAAAGCCCCCCTACAAACCTGTGGCCCATGTACAACTCCTTCTCTAGTGGCTTTAGTAATGAGTGTAGAGAATGCCTCAGCACATAGCAAAAACAAATAAGGTGAAATCGGATCTCCTTGTCTAAGCCCTCGTGAAGGCTGTACATTGCCCTCCACCTTTCCATTCCACCTGAAACAGTACGACATCGTAGACAAACACTCCATAATTCTCCTTACCCACTCACTACAAAACCCCATCTTATACATAACTTTTTCAAGGAACACCCACTCCACTCTGTCATACGCCTTGCTCATATCCAACTTCATAGCCATCGTCCCCACCCTTACCCTTCCTCTTCCTTTAAGCCACCTTGAATTGATTCGATGTGTTACATCTTGGTCAATATTTCCATTATTCTGCAAAATTGATCCAAGATATTTAAACCATTCACTTTACCTAAACCAATAGGTATTATAGTCTCCACCGCTCTATCTTTGCATTAATTTGGAATCTATTCTTGTCCATTAACACAATATCGTCTGGAAACAATAGACGAATGTACCACATCTTAGATGAATTTTGCACCTCATCCAACATTGTTGAAAAGAGGAAAGGGCTCAAAGCGGACCCTTGGGGTAGACTAATGGTAATAGTAAAATGAAGTGTAACTCCACCACCTGACATTTATTGTTACACCTTAATACATAACCTTCATTAAGTCAATATACTTAGTGAAGTATAACAATTGTGGTACCTCGACATGGTTGTTCCAGGCATATAATAGGAGATGAATCAAGATTTATTTGATGTTGGTAATAACCTAAAAAGTGAGAATGCAAGATTGTTGTTATGGTTAAGGTAGGAAAATCAGTAAGTTTCCACCGATAATGCATTTTTAGTTGAGGGTTTAAGACATGAATCCCTTTGATGTCTTTTCTCGTGACACTAATATTCACTGTTTCACTCTAAACCTTACTCTTTTTCTCTCCCAAGTTGAAAACTTTCCATAGAGAATAAGAACAACAAGATCTTCCCTTCTTACCACAATGCGAGGGTTCTCTCAAACCAGGTAGTGATGTAGGTGATGTAGCATACTGCATACCTAGTTGTAGCTGGTTGGAACTCTCCTGAGTGGTCTCCTGAAGCTGTTGCTTTTTCTTGGTGATCTAGATATTACACCCCTCCTCTTCCTCCTCCTCCTGCATTTTGGTTTTGGGCAGGTAGTTAAGGTTTCAAGCGATATCCAAAAGTCCAGTTCTCTTACTTTTGGCCAACTGCAGTATAAGGATTTTTCCAATCATATTTAACCCTCAAGTGCCCTTCCATTTGGACTATGGTGATGGCACTATGGTGATGGCACTATGGGATGGCACTATGGGAGTAATGTGCATGATATAAATGGCTTGTAGAGAACTACATCTCAATCTTTAATTGTCCTAAATTTTACAATATATTACCCTATATGTACTAGTAGTGCTGTAGTGCCCAATCCTTACTCAGAGTTGTATACTTCCATATTTCATCAATAAAATTTTCTAGGTTTTAATTATCAACCACAACATTGAGAAAAAGAGAAGAGTGCTATTCCACAGTTTTGCAATAATCCTCAATTTTCTGTGGTAGAGCCATAATGCTTCCATCATTAATAATAGATTAATAGGTACATTGTAAGTTAACGTTCACCATCTGCAGTGAGTTCAATTAACTTCTGATGCTGACAATTTGTTCTATGGAAGCTCTGTTTCTCTCCCCTGAACAGCTTTCTCATCCTATAGGTTCAGCCTCTAGTTAACAGGATTGGTTTGAGAGGATTGGCAGTGAGTCATTTTATATATATACGTTTGGCTTTGCTCAGATGTTTGGCATAGTCAGGTAAAATTCTGTCCTGTTAGTTGAGGCTGTCCACTTGGTTCAAAAATTCCAGGTCCTTTAACCTTGTTGACACTATTCCGAGCTATTCATTGGTGTTTCTGTGGCTAGAGTTTTCTTCCTTTGAGTATAAACTCATAACTATGGTCACTGTGGATTACGTAAATACTTCTATAGTGTACAATGATTTCATTTCAAATTTTTATTCTTTTAATCCGTGCCTTCCTTGCTTCTTCAGCTAATATATTCTGCATTGGCTCCTGTGGTCCACAGTCTACTGTGTTACATGTTGAGTAATTGGCTGCTATATTTTGATATGAAATACTTCATGTGTTTTAGTCTTGAAAATTGAAACTATTCCAAATCATGATTTTGAATTTTGACCTTTTGACACGTGCGATTGATGGGTGATGTATGCTTGTTGAGGTTGTTTAACGTGTTCTGCAGTCTGAAATTTGCTTGTTCTATTACAGGGTATGAATGCATCTTGGAGCAAACCATTTCTTGATGCATACAGTGATTCCAAAAACATCCACCTATATGAGGTATATATGCTTGGAATTGTACCTTGAGGTTAAATGTGCAGCTAGTTGTTTACATGATTACATCCCCTTATCTACACACGTTTATGCTATGAAGTGTGTTGCAAGGTTGACAGGTTGAGCTGTGATTTCTGATGCTATAACTTGTGTTATGAAAGCATCAGGTGTAATGCTAATCTATGACAGTTTAAGTAAGAATCACAAATGTACTTTCAAGTCTATGCTATATTAGTTAGGTATGCCTTTTTGTTTCTTCCCTAACCAGACTTTACCCTTCTAAATTCTGTTTTAGTTTCGCTGTGGAATTAAGTGTGCTGAGTATTTATAATAATGACTCAAGCATTAGAACAGGGACAATATAAGAATTTTATATAAATACTAGGAGCTTCTAGAATGGGTTAGAGTTGTCAGGTAGGACTTTCCTATGTATAGTGCAAGTAGAGAGGGAAGAGGCATGTGTGAGTAATTTCTAGGTTGGAGATCTGTACCCTATAGCTACAAGTGAAAGTGATGGCCTATATCCATTTATCTTGTACTTCTTTCATACAATTAATCCCAAAATTCAAAGGTTCTTACCTATTTTCTGAGTGCAATTACTGTTTCATTCTTCCACAAAAATCAGTCTGTTTCTGAACGAAAGAGTTTCTAATTTTTCTGCATTGACGAAACTAAGGATTGACAGCAGCGAAAGTCATGATCCAACTTTGTGTTATTAAAAAGGCCCTAAGTAATGATTAGAACTCTGTTTTGCTTTCGATTATGAGCTGGCTTGTCACTTCTGGATTGGATGAAGTGGAGAAAAAACGGGGAACATGTTCTGTTTGCTAGATAAGGGTTGGGGGAAGAAAGCGGAGGGAACATGTGACATCAGGGCAACTCTTCACCTTTTTGTATCATTCTTCAGATAGCCTGGCAGCATAAACCAGGTTGTGTGGCCCTCTTTTATTTTATTTTTTTGTTGTTCCTGTCAAACGTAGTGTTTTATGAGAATTTGGGTTCGACATAACATAGTTTAATGGTACTTTGGAACAAATAAGGGTTGGTTCAATTGGCAAGCAACTTAATAATGCTTAAGGAAGGTTTCAAGTTTGTACTGCCGTATGCAAAAGATCCTCATTGGGAAACTCACCCATCACAAGCCATGTGTATCTGACTAGGGTCGAATTTGGACATTGTCATGGGATAATAACCTCCATACTATCAGATTCAAGTAATAATTTGTGGGTGAACCACTGTACTAGTACTTAACTTGATCTCGATCAATTCCTTTGTCCAAAGTCAAATTTAATTGAGAGTCTAGCCTGGATAAACTATCACAATCATAATTTGTAATTTTATTAGTTGCAAGTTGTGAACTTGGTTTCTACAATAATTGCTCATTTTCTTCTTAAATTAATTTTTGATTTACTACAACAATAACAATAATGATGAATGAATGTTTGTGCTTTCGTATTGGTAAGTTGGTTGCATTGTAATCCTTGATCTCTTTATTTGTCACAAGAACTAGTGAAAAATATAATTGCTTGAGTGAGATTTATTCTTGTTCATTGATTACAATGAACTTTAACATGCAAGTTATGTCATTCAGGTGTCATTTGTGGACTCATGGTTACTGACTCTAAGTCCTGTGAAGTGGCTCTTGCTTCGAATGATGAAAAAAACAAATCCGACTGACAACACAGGTGCTCTGCTAAGACAGTTTGTCTATTCATTTGGTGATCATTATTACTTGAGGAAGGAGCTTAAGATATTAAACCTGTTGACCGGGTAGGGAAATCTTTAGTCTCTTTCTGTAATGTTCTGCCTGTTTAAACTTTTTACTTGGTTAACACTTTGTCTCCAAAACCTTTGTTTTACAGGTATGTTTTCTTGCTTGATAAATTTGGTAGAGTAAGATGGCAAGGTTATGGAGCAGCAACAGAAGAGGAGTTATCATCACTTCTTTCATGCACGTCTCATCTATCAGAAGAGTAGGTTTTCAAATACTTTCAGAAACGAAATAAAAGCACTAAGAAAATGCAGATGGTTTGGCTAAGCTGTGCGACAAACGCAAAGGTAACAGAAACATTTGAAAGATATTTAAGCATGCAGTGAAGCTAGCATTGTTCACTAATAACAATTTCTCTCTGCAAAGATGAGATGTTGCAGCAACGCCTACTTTGTTCATAAAATTTTCAAGATCATGTCGCATAATTGTCTTTTGTTTACTTTTTTACAATGTTGTTTGGCTACACCCTTGAAGCTCACAATTTTGGTTTGAGTTCATATTTAAATAGACTCACAAGTTGCAAATATCAATTTGTTATGAATTGAAATCCCTTTCCAATTTTGAGTAAATTTTCCTAGTGTGCTATTTTTTCTATTAGTTGAAATATATATTAAGTATTTGGTATGGAAATTATCATGGGATGGAGTGATGGACCATAGAGGATTTTGACACTCCATAGTAGCCACCTATCTATCGGAGCAAAACAAAATCTTAAAATTGGCTATGTTAGTTGGTGACCATGAAAGGGAGAGTAAATATAGAGAGGTACATAATTCTTACGAGATCATAAAATTTCCAAATTCGAGCAAAGTAGTGTGACTCAATACCTCACTCTAAAGTACATGAGTGTAGAAAAGTGATGTTAACCTTAAATGACGAAATATTGCAACCATAGCATTTTGTACCTTGAATGAGCTGATTTTCTCTTTCAAAAGTTGAGAAATCATTAGGTATTCTAATTTTGGTTGGAGGCCATAACTAGTAAAGCAAATACCATCATGAGAGTTAACACTTGAGTTTTAATTAATTGGTTTACCTATGGGCTCTAATTAAGCCTTTGAGTATTATGTGTGAGTATACAAAGAAATTAAAACGTGATGTCTAGATAGAGATATAAAAAAACATAATTTAGTGGTTTGAAGAACCACCAAAAGAAAGGTTAATGCTTATTTGACACACACTCCCAATTTCTTAAGGTTACTACCATTGGGGTATTGAGGCTCCTGCATTTATTTATTGCTTGTTTTGCTTTGTGAATGTAGAAACTGCACCTTGCACTTAAATAGGGTAACTTGATGGAAGAGATATGCTTGAGGTAATTTGAGTATTGTGTGTCACTTGTAATACAATATAAAGGCATATTATTTAGATCAATGTGTGGTCTAAAACAAACATTAATGTTATATTACAAAGATTTTTCATTTTTCCTAATGGTTTTACGGTGAATGATTATGGTTTTTACAAATTTGATGTAGTTCGTTGGGTTGTTGTATGTCTACTTAAGAATGAGATTCCTATATTTTGGACCAAAACAAGCATAGATAAAATACTTGCAAGGTGTTCAACTTATATTTCCTTGCCGTGATATATGGAGGAATTATAAGAGTTTGATGTGTGTTTTGGCATTAAACTTTGCTAGTCTTTATGTGGGTTGTCCTCTTGACTGTAGTTGAGGAAAAACCCATATAATCTTACCCATTTCGTTTAAAAAGAGAGGAAATAACATATCACAAAAAGAGCGGGCTAAACACTTTGTGCTTGTAGTGTTTTGATGAAATAAACGTGGGCTTACATAGCATATATTGTAAGTATATTGAGTTAATTCAATTTGACAATCCTAAACACAAGCAATTGAGTGCTTTGATTAGATTGTTGAATTACCTATCAAGGGGAAATCAATTAGGTTTGCATTACTAAAACAATTTGTGTTTTGAGGGGTTTTGCAAAGTCAATTGGGTTCTATATAATGATGTTATCCAATGTAATATGTATTGTTCTGTATATCCTAGCAAGTGGCTACGTGATAAAATTCACCAAAACAATTATATTTTGCTGAACTAACTATGGAATATGAGTTTACATTTTTGAGCTTGTAGGACAATAAGCTTATATAGTGGCTACGAAGTCCACTCGCAGATATTCCATTGTGGGGGAGAAGTTTTCTCCATCATTTTTTATACATTACATCTCACAAGTTGCGATGAGAGCTGCAAATGATCAATAGAGGAGACATATTATGATGTGTCATGGAATAATGAGAAATTTGATATATTATGATGTCACTCGAGTATAAAATAATAATTAAAAAATTGAGATGGATATTGTAGGTCCTCTCACCAAAGGCCTTTATGGAAAAATGGTGCTGGAGTCAGCACAAGGAATGGGTTTAAAGTCTATAAAGGAATAATTTGTGATGAATATCCAACTTAGAATCATCTAAGTTCAAAAGGGTCAAACGAAATCATAAATTATATTGAGTTGTGTACAATTACCATTCCTTGATAATAAAAGTGATGTGGTACATTTGATAATATGTGGAAGGATGAGCATTATTAGCTCTTAATAAGTTCATAGCCATATGTGGTGGTTTGTGATGAGTACAAAATTGATGAGCTTACCTATATGAATGTGGGGAATTTGTCCTATCCCTATGAGGTCCTTGAGGCTTGGGATCTGTAGAGCGTTCATGAAAAACCAAGTAATGTGAGATACATTATGATGCGGGAACTCTATTGATTTTGAGATAAAGTTAAGTGTGCAAGTGTGTTCATACAAACTCCAATTTAGGTTCAGGAATTTTCACCTAATGTGGCTGTAGAATATATTTGTAAACACTTGGTATCAATATAATTTAAGTCCAAAAGACATTAATACTTCAAGACTAACATCTCCAATGCCCTATGGAAAATCATGTGGGGGAATGTTGGAATTAGTATTGGAGTTGAAGAGAACTCCACAAAATTAAATGCTTCAAAAGAAAATAGTATAATAGTACAAAACAATACAATCCCACATGGAAAGAATATAAGTGCTAATTTCATATGCTCTTATATTAAATAATCTCTTGTCCCACATGAAAAAATAAGAGAACCTCAAATTCTATTCTTTAAATCTCAAAGGTCTCTACTTCAAGAAAAGATACACACAACCAAAATTTTTCAACAAAATCTTAACACATAAATGTTAGAATTAAACCATAAAACCATAGATCGAGTCTCCATATTGAGTTATTTAGTACATGGGCATAAATTGCGGAAGCGTACCTTGTTCCATGACAAAGATTGGCGGTGGGTTTGGTCTTCCAACTCTATATGATATCCCTTTAGAATTCTCCTAATGATGTGAAGTCAAGAGAATAGGAAAACATATGAGATTGGGGACCATAACCCTAACCCTAGGAGGTATATATAGGGTTTTCTCATCCTCTTATTCGGCCCATCATGAAATAAGGGAATTAATCGGGTCTCTACGCATATTACTCCATACTAATTCTAGATACCTCATAAACTCAATTATTTTATTAATCACTTTTATGAGCTAACTTTAGGATAACCTTTTATACACCCACAATTATGCATGTAGGCCCATATTATTATATTCTAACAATAAAAGCTTCTTTGGGCATTGTTCGATTTTGTTCTCAATTTGTTCCATTGTAGTACACCTTTGGAACAAAGGTTGTGTATCCCTAGGGGTCGATTGCCATGAGTCTGTGTGTACGAATACGAAGCAAATTCGACTTTAGGGCACTGATTTTTTGTCACGCCACAACCACTCCTTCGAGTTAAGTTTAAAGCTCTTACTTTTTTGTTTGCTACTAGTCATATTTCTAACAATACATTGTACAATAATTATTGAAATTTCGTGGAATCTTTTTTAATTTAAAAAATTGATCTAAGACAAAATATGAAATAATTACAAAAAAATATCAGGTCTTTTTCTTTACTTTTAAAAAAGAATGCACAAACTAATAATATTAGTTTAAGTACAATAATAGTAGTATATATAAACCAAATGACATGAAATCACGTTACTCAACTAAAATTCTTATTTACATCTCAATATTGTCTTTATAGAACATTGTTATCACGTGCAATAATTTTTATATTTAGACAATTAAAATCACATGCTACTATAAAAAATAGGTCATTTATTATTTTGATAAGAAAACATGCAAAGTAATAATAGTATTACATTAATTCTTATGTAATATTTTTAAAAAATGATAATATTTTAGATACTCAAATAGTCAAAATAAGTGTAAAATAAGAAAGCAAGTCAAAATATACATTTAAAATATTTATAAAGTATTTTACAATATTTTTAAATATGTTTATTATCTTTTAGTATGGTATGATATAAATAAAATATATATTTTTAAATTTTAATATAAAATACTAAAACATAAGCTAATGAGAGAGTGATAAATGTTAGTCTCTGATCGAGTTGCTTGTGTTTTAGTATAAATAATAGATTTGGTGGATCAGATTAATATTGGATAAATTCTATATTGCATGCATAATTGTATTCCTAATCAATTTAGAATTTCACATTCTAGTTGGTATTATATGAATTCACCAATGTACATATATATCCTATATAAATGCATTGAAGTAAATTCCGTCATATACCCAAATACCATAAACCATTATTGCATTGAATTAAGGTGAATTCAGTCGAACCCTAATCATAGTCTCATACTTCCATCAATCTTGGAGAGTGCTTTATAGAAAAAAAAAAATGAAAAACATAATTTTCAATAATCTTCCTAATCCTCAATTTCAGTACATTAACAACAGCAAGTCAAAAACAACAACATCATAATTAATAATGATAAACCAATAATAAAAAGTGGTGCTAAACCCAACTCAAACTTCGACTCATCCCCGGCTTTACAATCTGCATAGCAGTTTGCTTGTAGGTCATCAGACCGAACCACCATTGGTATTCCAAAAGGACGTTTTTTGGTTCAAAAGGCCCTTAAGTCTTCTGGTAATAGGTGCAAAAGCAGTGGCATCGATTTTATTATTAATGGTACTATTATAGCCCCAAGTAATTTTAACATGCTCAAGAACTCTAGGTCGTGGTTATTGTTTGATAATGTCGATGGTGTTAAAATCAATGGCGGTGTACTTGATGGTCAAGGTAAGGGGTCGTGGGCTTGTAAGCGGTCAGGTGTGGTGTTGAGGTATGTTCCATGTAACATTGTATTATTACACTTTTAAATTTTAATTTGGTAACAAAGCATAATTTATCAATACGTAACCCAAATTTTCGTAACGAGCAATTTAGCTACTCACGTTTGTTAATTTGTATATACTTATACATTACTCTGCAGAATTACTAGGACGTTTTTAGGTCAAATTTCACTTAATGGCTCAAATCAAATTTAATTTGCATGTAATTAATGTACTAATCCCACAATTAAGGTGTAGTTGTAATCAGTTATCATACTATTCACTAGTTACACTAGATCAAATCCAAAGCTAGTAAAGTGTAAAACCGAAATAAAATTGAAGTGTAAAAATACAAATAAGCAATTGTGATCAAATGTTTCTACCATTAACGTTTTCGTGACTCCGTCATTAATTATTGCGGTAAGTAATGACGATTACGTGAATATATGATCGAAACACAGAGTTTTTTGTATGTTTCATAGGCTTAATCAAATTAGAGAGTATTTGATTATATGTGTACTTTAAGTTTTGTTTAGGTGTATACTTTTTCAAACTTTTTAGTTATACTTTGATATTCATATCGAATTATTTGTATTTGTTTTAAACTGCAGACATTAACATTTCGAAACTAAAAAAAATATCGAAATTAATGGCAGAACATCATTGGATAGTCAACTATACCATATTGTTATCGACGGATGCCATAATGTTCACGTACAAGGCGTTACTGTGTTCGCTTCAGGTGATGGCCCTAACATCGACGGAATCCACGTTGAAGCATACTATATTAAACTCAAACATAGGCACCGGTGAATCGGTGATGATTGTATATCAATCGCTGTTGGGACTATAAATCTATGGATACAAGAAATCAACTTTGGTACAGGACACAGTATAAGGTATTATTTCCTAAATCATATAAATTTCTTATCCTGATCATATTAAATATTCTCATTTTATTATGATTATGTGTTATATTGTGCACCTTAGAACTAACAATTTTTAATTTGTTGGTGTGTACTTCATAGTATCGGAAGTTTGGGAAAGAAATTAGATGAACAAAGAGTATATAATGTAACAGTTACATCATCAACTGAACACCGAGAACGGAGTTCGTATAAAATCCCAGTAATGGGTGCGCTAAAAAGTTATTTTTCAACTTCTCACGATGATAAATGCCAAAAATCCTATCAGGATTATTGTCCTCACCAAAAAGGCTGCCCTGGACAGTAGGGGTGTGCAAGATTTTACGGTTCTGAATTTCCGGTCCGAAATTTTCCGATTCCGTTCCGAAAAATCGGAATTCCGATCAAGATTTTTGAAAACCGGAAAAATCGGACCGGATATCCGGTTTTTTTAAACCGGAAACCGGATCGGATACGGAATGCATTTTTAAAAAAACGGATTCCGGATTCTTATGGAAAACAAAATCCGGAATTCCGGTTTTCCGGATTTCCGATCCGGTTTTTAAGGATATATGTGTAAATTTTAGAGAAAATTCTAGTATATAATTCGGAACCGGATATCCGATCCGCTTTTTCCGGATATCCGAATTTTCGAAATTCCGGTTTTTCCGGAACGGATACGGAATCAATTTTGTTGGTTCTGGATATCCGAATTTCCGGATCGAAAAATTTCCGATTTCCGGTTTTGCACACCCCTACTGGACAGGTAAACTAGTGTCATTAATTATTATTATTATTATTATTATTATTATTATTGTTATTATTATTATTATTATTATTATTATTATTATATGCCAATGCGCTAATTTGTTACATTGTATTTTATTAATAGGTTTCAGGCGTAAGCATTGATGATGTGACGTATAAAGATATTTGTGAGATTATGAAACTGCGTAATTTGGAGTGTGTTCCATTGATCAATTTATATAGGGTTACATATAATGACAATCGTTATTGTGTTAGGAAACATGTCCAATACAATATATTTACAATCAAAATATATCCTAAATTACCTATGAGAAAATATTAGAATAATATTCTCTATCACACCCCCGCAGTCGTAGCGAGAGGAGGTCGGACGCTAAGACTGGATCTGAAATCCAAGAACAAATCTCGAGACAAGCCTTTTGTGAAAATATCAACAAACTGATGACGAGACGGAACATGGAGTACACGAACATGTCCGAGAGCAGCCTTCTCACGAACAAAATGAATATCCAACTCAACATGTTTAGTGCGTTGATGTTGGACAGGGTTCGTAGGCAAATAAACAACACTAATATTATCACAATAAATAATGGTGGCTCGGCGAAGAGGACAATAAATCTCAAGTAATAAATTTCGGAGCCAACAAGCCTCACAGACGACATTAGCGACACCTCGGTATTCTGCTTCAGCACTAGATTTAGACAAGGTATGCTGACGCTTAGAAGACCAAGAAATAAGATTATCACCAAGAAAACAACAATAACCTAAAGTGGATCGACGAGTATCCGGACAACCGGCTCAATCAGCATCAGTATAAGTAATCAATCTAGTAGGAGCAGAAGGATACAAATGTAACCCATGATCAATAGTTCCCTGAACATAACGGAGGATGCGTTGTAATGCACTATAATGAGATTCCCGGGGATCGTGCATAAACAAACAAACCTGCTGGACTGCATATGCAATATCAGGACGAGTAAAAGTGAGGTACTGGAGAGCACCAGCAAGACTCCGATACTTAGTGGGGTCCTTAACAGGAGGACCAGAATTGGCACTAAGTTTCGATTTTGCTTCAACGGGAGTGGCTGCAGGCTTACAGTTAGCCATACCTGCGCGTTCAAGAATTTCCTGTGCATATTTTTGTTGTGAGAGAAGTAAATAGGATGGAGTTCGAGTCACAGAAATTCCCAAAAAATATGTCAAGGGCCCCAAATCCGACATCGGAAATTCAGATTTTAGGTGAGAAATAAGCCCCTCACGCAACCTATCAGATGAAGTAGCCAAAATAATATCATCAACATATAAGAGTAGGTAGGCCATGTCATTACCGCGACAATAAGTGAAAAGAGAAGTGTCACTTTTGGCAACCACAAAACCCATCTGTAGTAAAAAATTAGAAAACCGTTGATACCAAGCCCTAGGTGCCTGTTTCAGGCCATAAAGAGCCTTACGAAGTAAACAAACGTGATCAGGTGCTCGTTTGTCAACAAAACCTGGGGGTTGGTGCATATAAACAGTTTCCTGCAAGTCACCATGAAGGAAAGCATTTTTTACATCAAGTTGATGAATGGACCACTTTCGAGCCATAGCCAAACTAAGAACAGTACGTATGGTAGCTGGTTTCACCACGGGACTAAAAGTCTCATCACAATCAACACCTTTTTCCTGCGACCTGCCATCACAAACAGGCTTTGTACCTTTCAATGGTACCGTTAGAATTTTCTTTAATACGCCAAATCCACATACAATTAATAACATTCACCCCCGAAGGCCGAGGCACTAACTCCCAAGTCCCAGTTTGAATTAAAGCACTATATTCATCATGCATGGCCGCATTCCAATTAGGATCGGTCAAGGCTTGTTTGTGTGATTTGGGAATAGGGGATCTTTGTGGTGGTGGGGTAGGAGAGTGAACGGTGAGAGCTTGAGAATATTTAGGATTGGGTTTGAAAATGCCATGCTTAGCACGAGTTTACATTGGTGGTGATAAGGGTGGCGGGCACGTGGGTGGAGTGGTGAGGACACCCCTACGGTGCGGGGTGTGTACAGTGGCTGGGCCGTGGTGAGGGAAGGGGAGTGGGTCGTGTTGTGGGGGTTAGGTTGGTGGGTGTGAGGTTTGGGGAGGGAGTTTGGAGATGAGGAGATGAAGGGGAGAGGGGCGTGTTTGGGCCAGCTATAGGGGGAGGCCCAGTTGCAAGGGGAGAGGGGAAGGCATGATGGGGAGAGAAGATGGGCTTTCCCATCATGAAATTGGGCTGTAACAGCAAGGGGGAAGGAGAATTATTGTCTAGAAAATTATAATCAGAAAGTTGGAAATTTTCCAACGAGCTAAAGGGAAAAGTTTGTTTGTCAAAAGTGACGTGGCGTGATATGATGACTTTATGAGTGGTGAGATCAAGACATCGATAGCCACGATGTTCTAAAGGATACCCCAAAAAGACACAAGGTGCAGAGCGAGGTGCGAGCTTGTGAGGAGTAGTAGATGAAAGGTTAGGAAAACAAAGACAACCAAAAACCCGTAGATGATTATAAGAAGGGACACGACGAAAAAGGGCAAATGCCGGAGTATTATTTTTTAGAGCTTTCGTAGGTAAAATATTAAGAAGATAGGTAGCAGTCTCAAGAGCATAGAACCAATAAGAAGGAGGAAGGGAGGCATGAAAAAGAAGGGTACGTTTAATGTTATTAAGGGTACGGATCATACGTTCGGCTTTGCCATTTTGAGAAGAAGTGTGAGGACAAGAGAAGCGAATAGCTATGCCATGATCAACACATTTTTGTTTAAAAGGTCCGTTGTCAAATTCTCGGCCATGATCACATTGAAAGGATTTAATGTTCCGTTCAAATTGGGTTGCAACATATTTTTGGAAATTAATAAAGGACGGAAAAGCTTGAGATTTTGACACAAGAGGAATAGTCCACACAAAATGAGTATGATCATCTAATAAAACAAGATAATATTTATGACCTTTGACACTACGAATTGGAGAAGTCCATAAATCAACATGTATAATGTCAAAAGCACAAAAATTAACATTATTTGAATTATCAAAGGGTAATCTAATATGTTTTCGTAATGGACAAGAAGTGCAAAAATAGGAAGGCAACTTATTATCACATTTAATTAATTTTGACGATTGAAGAAGATTGAAAATAGGAGATCCTGGATGTCCTAGACGATTATGCCAAGTAATGGGCGAAATAGCAGAAAGAGAAGTGGCTAGACAAGTTGACGGAGTAGTAGAATTGGTGATGACTGGATAGAGGTTCCCCGAACTGTTAAACCTCGTTATTAAACTCCCCGTGCGAAGATCCTTCACAGAAAAACCATAGGGATCAAATTCAACAGAGACAGAATTATCAATGGTAAATTTTCGGACGGAAATTAGGTTCTTTATAATGTGAGGGGTAAGTAAGACATTACGGAGAATAAGTTGTGGATAGGGAGGGGGGAGGGTACTATGACCAAAACCGGTTACTGGAATGCGACCACCATTGCCAACTAAAATATGATTATTTTTAGTGCTATAATTAAACAGGGAGGAGAAGTTACCCGCATTGTGTGTCATGTGAGATGTTGCGCCAGAGTCAAAATACCATTGATTATCCGGATTTGGTAGAGTCATAGTGGAGAAAGAGGATGCCAATTCCGTAGGTGTCATGGGTGGGCCAGCAATATAAGTCTGAGGAGGCCCGCGGCCTAATAAACCGGGCTGTTGAGAGGCCTGTGGCTGGCGGGTCGGAAAAGGAGCATGTGGGCAAGCCCAATTAGATTGCTGGGCCCATTGCTGAAAGGAAGCCCAAAGTTGTTGCTGATTGGGTTGAAAAGAAGGCGGCCCACTGAAGGAAGACTGCTGATTTTGAGACGAAGTCGATTGAGAGCTTCGTCCCCTACCTTTTCCTCTGTTTCGCTGCTGGTTTTTACCCCCTCTATTATTGCGACTTCCATTGTTGCCGTGTGTAGACTGCTGCTGCTGGGGACCGCCGGGCGAAGCTGCCGCTGCCGGAGCTCCGGCGTTCTGGGCGGCAGAATGTGGCTGGGTAAGAAAAGCAAGGCCAGACGATTCCTTGGCTTTGAGGCGCGTTTCCTCGAGAAGAATGCGAGAACGAGCCTCGTCAAAACCGGGCAGTGGTTTAATTTTGGGTGATGGACTGAGCGACTCCATCATAGTCCGAGTCGATGAGACCGACACACATGCGTAAGACCAAGGTTTTGTCATTCACGACTTGGCCAACATTGGAGAGTTTGTCACGGATGTCCTTCAACTTTTGACAATAAGAGGAAACGTCCGGGAAATTAGTGACGAACAAATTGTTGAACTCGTTCTCCAAATAAATTGCGCGAATTTCAGCATTGTCTTGGAATATGTTCTTCAATCGATCCCAAGTCTGTTGTGCCGTGGCGTCTTTGTACAGGATAGTGCTTCGTAAATCGGCTGAAATTGTGTTATAAATCCACTTCTTCACCATAGAGTCCTAACGGAGCCATTGGGTAGATGTGACATCCGTAGGACGAGGAAGCGTTGGGTCGATGTGATCGAGAACATTACAAGAATGACAATGTATTTGAAAAAGCTCCACCCAACTTCCATAGTTTCCCTTTTCGCGATCAAGTATTTCGGGTACTTCATTGCGGATGTTACTGATGGCATTCGCAGGATGATAGTCCGAGGAAGATGGTGTAGTCTTGGAGGAGTCAGTATTCGTCATGGTGCAAGAAGAGAAAAAAAAAGATGCGGAAGAGGAAGATCGAGATTTTAGGAAAATAATAAAATCCTAAAAACAACCTAGGTTGTGATACCATGTGAGATTATGAAACTCCGTAATTTGGAGTGTGTTCCATTGATCAATTTATATAGGGTTACATATAATGACAATCCTCATTGTGTTAGGAAACCTGTCCAATACAATATATTTACAATCAAAATATATCCTAAATTACCTATGAGAAAATATTAGAATAATATTCTCTATCAATATTCATGGATCATCGGCAACAACGATAGCAATAAAATTTAATTGCAGCCCCAAGCAACCGTGTGCAAACATAAAGGTGGGAGAGATAGATTTGAATTATAAGAAAAAACTACCGTTCTCGACTTATGCTAATTCTTTAGTATCCAAGACAGGTTTCATTAAAACTAAGGGTTGCTTGTGAAGTTGTGATGAATGTAACTCTTTATGTAACAAGTATATAGTATTTACTATATGCATATCTTTTCATTTGTGTTATTATTTTCTCCTTTTATTATTTCAGTGTATATTTACTCTAATTTTTAATGTATAATAAATTAGTTATTCCTTAATTACTTGCAAATATTATGTGAGGCTTTATTAATATGAATCTGTTAAATTATAATTAAATAAAAGGCGATGCTAGTTACACAAAAAAATTTACAAAATTTAAAAAGACAATCTTTTGGTAAAATAGTTGTTGAAAATATATATATTTGTAATTAAAAGACTGTCTTTTTGTAAAATAGTTGTAGCTAAAAAAATTGCTAAGTAATTTGATGGCGTCAATGGATTTACAATATGTGACGATCTCATAATTAAAAGACTATTCTATAGTATGCTATGATGAATTCTATGTACAAATATACAAGCTTTTTATATAATTAAATTAAGTGCTATTGATGATAAAAAATTTATATACTACGTACAATTTCTTTTGAATATATATATATATATATATATATATATATATAAAAAATTATAGTGATATG
>PYUH01004045.1:2011365-2032071 GCA_016808085.1 Suaeda aralocaspica
CGACTTATGCTAATTCTTTAGTATCCAAGACAGGTTTCATTAAAACTAAGGGTTGCTTGTGAAGTTGTGATGAATGTAACTCTTTATGTAACAAGTATATAGTATTTACTATATGCATATCTTTTCATTTGTGTTATTATTTTCTCCTTTTATTATTTCAGTGTATATTTACTCTAATTTTTAATGTATAATAAATTAGTTATTCCTTAATTACTTGCAAATATTATGTGAGGCTTTATTAATATGAATCTGTTAAATTATAATTAAATAAAAGGCGATGCTAGTTACACAAAAAAATTTACAAAATTTAAAAAGACAATCTTTTGGTAAAATAGTTGTTGAAAATATATATATTTGTAATTAAAAGACTGTCTTTTTGTAAAATAGTTGTAGCTAAAAAAATTGCTAAGTAATTTGATGGCGTCAATGGATTTACAATATGTGACGATCTCATAATTAAAAGACTATTCTATAGTATGCTATGATGAATTCTATGTACAAATATACAAGCTTTTTATATAATTAAATTAAGTGCTATTGATGATAAAAAATTTATATACTACGTACAATTTCTTTTGAATATATATATATATATATATATATATATATCATGAAAATTCTTCTATGGACAACTAAGATAATTGTCCACCCAAATATTATATAGAAGAGTCAATGAGAGCATGACACCTATTAAATAGTATAATGTATTTTAGTGTTTTTAACTATGTATTTCCACAGTGTGTAATTTGTCGTGGTTGTGTTATTTTTTCGTTCCCATTGTGTGAAAAGTGACTGAAATCCTAGACAACATTATTGTAGGTTTATTCTTAAATTATGAAATTTTAGATTTTCAAATTAATGTTCAATGCAAGTTTAGTTTTTAGGTTAGTTCCTGTAGAATACCATGAAACTTAACTTGTAACCAGGATAATCTCAACTTTTTAGTTGCAACATTCATGAAGCTTTGAATAACATATGTGCATTCGTATAATGGCCATATAGAAGAAAGGTTACAACATTAAATTTTTTGTTATTAATTGATTCACTCGGGAAAAAATAAACTTACAACAACTTGAATTTGGAACAGCAAATCTTGGCTAATACTCTGTTAGGTTCCTAATCGAAAACAGTGGGACTTTTTCAAATTGACTAATTTCATAGCAATCAAATTGATTCATAGCAATCGGTTTCTGGAAAATTTGTGAAATTACCTTCATCCATGGATGAACGCCATTGAAGTATTTATTAGAGGACCATTTCAACCAAAAGCTTAAGCTAATGGTTGAAGCCCAGGAATAGTTTATATACTTTATCACGTCCCCTCACACGAGAGCCCGTTGGGCTTGAAGTGTGGATGCAGCATGGGCCGCCTCATACCCTGCGCTTAATAATTCCACTTAGAAGGGAGGGGTGGATGAGATTCGAACCCGTGACCTTTGTTTCACGCTGGCGCTGATACCATATTAGAAGACCATCTCAACCAAAAGCTTAAGATGATGGTTGAGGCCCAGGAATAGTTTATATAAACTATCACGCCCCCTCACATGAGAGCCCGTTGGGCTTGAAGTGTGGATAATTCCACTTAGAAGGGAGGAGTGGATGAGATTCGAACCCGTGACCTTTGTGTCACGTTGGTGCTGATACCATATTAGAGGACTAACTCAACCAAAGGTCACATTGAAGCAGTTGGTATGGTATATACGTATTGTATCATATTGTATCCACTATGCAGGGTATTACAATGTATAATTGTACTATAGTATTAAAATTGCAATATTAAAGTATATGTAATTTTTCTTATACAAATTACTGTATATTGTATTTTAAAAAAAGTATTTTAAATATTATACAATGCATTTGACTATCCTTTACTTTGGTGGTTATTTTCTTCATTGTCCATAGAAGCAACATTCTATCAAGCATCACTTTATTTGGACCAATCATGCTTCTTTTCCCAATCCACAAATGTTTTACTATCACAACGATAATAGAAGCCATCTTCTCTAACTTCCCAATGACAAGCAAGACTATCAGCTACAACCTTTTCATGTTCCGCGTTAAAAACATCAAATATTATATTCTTGTTTTGCCAATAAAAATGGCAAAAATAGCGTGTCGTACCCCAAAAATTAGTGTTGAAACTCAGGCGATAAGATTGTCCACGTTGAAGAACATGAACACCTAAATCATCGTCTTTTGATTGACAACGAATTCGAACCGGTGCCTTGGTGTTAGGTTTCATTGCGTTGTCTATAAATATATCATAGTGTTGAAGATCAAAAAAAGATCCGTTAGCTAACGACGTAAAATTGATTTGAATGATTAGTTGAGTAATTATGGCACAGGTGATCAAGTTTTTGATTTTGTGAATCATTTTGTTATAATGTTTTTTTTTTTATTCAAATCAAGAAGAGGTGATGGAGAGTTTATTTATTCTCAAAAAAAAAAAAAAAGATGGAGAGCTATTTAATGGAGGGATCAATTTATGAAAAACAAAGGGGGCTTTCCTATTTTGGATTTTGTGAGACAATAAATTTTCCTAGGAATAAGCATAAAATTTAGCCACTCGTCATGAATTTAGCTTGTTCTTAATAGTATTGCCTCCTATTTTTGTTTGCAACAAATTTTTTTACATTGGTATATACGTATTTTCAGGAACCAATTTGAGGATGCAAACAATGAAATTAGTCACACACAAATTATGAGCCTCCTTAGAGTTTGCAAAAAGCATTTGCCAAAGGAGATCTCTTCTCTTATGTATATTTATGGATAAAAAAGTCAATCAATGATTAGTGAGCTTGCTATTGCCCAATTAGGGCCGCCGTTTCAGGAGGGGTTTAAAGAGCTCCATAGCACAGGGCCCCTAAATTTTAAATTTTCTTATATACCATTCTCTAAAATATATAATATCTAAATATCATTAATGCAAGGGGCCTATTCTAGTTTGTTTCAGAACAGGGCCCCTTAATTTTTTTTACCACGACCCTGTCCCCAGTTTCCCAATTATTAACGACGAGTTTTCTTAATAGCGAGTCATTTGCGACAATTGGGATTACATACACCAGGAGCATGTTCAGGAACATGCTCCGGGTTCGAAACGCGGCGTTCCGTACAGAAGCAGCAACACTCCTATATGTACCGGCGATGTTTGTTTTTTTACATCATCCTTCTCTCTTCTTTCTCTCAAAATCAAAACAATTCTCTCTCTAATTTGAAACCCTAGAATTTCTAGCATTCAATCATGACAAATTCAACTGAAAATCAACAACATGCAATTCAAAACAACACAAATTCAGACGAAGATCTACAAGAAACAATCAATGAAGATTTTACTGAAAATTGTAAGCTCTAAATTTTGTCAAAATTTTCATAATTTCTATTAATAAACGGGTCAAAAGGTTTCAATTATTGTTCTGAAATTTTGCATATATATACTGATGAAGATTCATACAAGATCAGAAAAAATGACTTTGTTCAGAAATTACATTTCTATATTAATATGTTTTCTTGTAATCTTCTAATTATTTTTCTGAACTTTTTCACACAAATTCTGAACATTCAATTATGTTCTAAACTTTTTAAATGAATTTTTGAACGTTTAGAAAAACTGACTTAATGTTCAGAAATTCCATTTGCATATAATATGTTTTTTAGCTATATTCTGAACTTTTGTATATGAATTTCTGAACGTTCAGAAAAAATGACTTAGTGTTAAGCTTATTAATTTTAATATTTTTAATTTTTGCAGATGATTCAAACCAAATAATTTAAAATGAAGCTGATGAATCTTAATTGATGAATATAAAATTGAACAACGATGAAGAAGCATTTGATCTGTATAACAAATATGCTTTTCGAAAATGTTTCAGCATCAGAAAAGATAAAGTGAGATTGCACCCGCGACTCAGCCAAAAAATTTACAAAATCATCAGAAAGATAATTTACAAAACACTATCACTATCAACATCTCCAACAGAGATAACTTTCTACATTAACAAATTTAGACAAACAATATCAATTAACAAGATTGAACTTAAAAATGAACACTAACAATAACAAAATGAATATCACTGTTAAAAAAAATGAACATCATTATCAATGGTAAAATGAACACTACTTATAAGAAAATGAAAATCAGTGTTAAAAAAATGAACATCATTATAAAAAGGTGAAAATGAACACTAACGATAATAAAATGAGCACTAAGTATAAGAAAATGAACATCAGTGTTAAAAAACCGAACGTCATTATAAAAAGGTGAAGATGAACATTAAGTCAGTTTCTGAACAACAATTCATTTTTTCTAAATGTTCATAATTTCTGAAATGAACACTAAGTATAAGAAAATGAACATCAATATTAAAACATTCAGAGAAATAAACACTACGTATAAGAAAATGAACACTATGCTGATAATGATAGTGTTTTGTAAATATGCATTTGATTATTTCTTATAGATCACTTTTAAAAAAATGAACATCATTATCAATGGTAAAATGAACACTAAGTATAAGACAATGAACATCATTATAAAAAAGTGAAAATGAACACTAACGATAATAAAATGAAGATCAATGCACAGTCCTCAATGTGCATCGGGTGCATATTAGAATTTGCATTTGCGATGGAGCGATTCATTGGCCATTTTTATTTTGCAAAATTTCAATTTTATACGGTATTACGGTGAGTCGGTGACATTTAATAATGGTAATAGAGATTGGAGAGGTGAACAATTATACGTAGTATACTAGTATATCGAGTTTTCCCATCCCCATCACTAATTCACTAGCCTGAGATTTTGAAACCATAAAAGTTGTTCTTAGACTCTTAGTCAAGAACATCATTAATTCATTTTTTTTCTTCAACTAATTAGCTTCTATTTGGAGAAGGCAATTCCAATTTCAAGTTTGCCATTGCTCATTGTATATTTGTATGTATGCCTTCACCCCACGCTGCTATTAATTCCGATGTTTGTCTGAATAGGGGTTCAACCGTTCAAGGCCATCTCGTATATAATTGAGTGTAACACCCTGGAATTTCCTAACTTTCTACTCTAGATTTTTCCGGAAAACATAATATCAATATTAAATAAATATTGTTATTAAAACTCCTAAATAACGAGGAAAAACCAAAGTATTACCGCCACCGTGATAACGGCTAAAGCATTTATCAAAGTACTACAGCGGAAGACTTAAAACCAAAACCAATTTAAAACATAACTTCAAAACCAATCTCAAAACCAAATTCAACCATCATCCAAAATAGAAATCGACTTAAAACTTTATTACACTTCGGAACCATCTTAATAGCCCTAAAAAAACCAAAACTAAAAACTTTGAAAATAAACAACATCCAAACAAAAGTTAGATAACTCCATAAGCAAATAAATTAAAGACTACGAAGACTACACGTCAAGCACTCTCACTCTAGCCCAGTATGAATGACTTATGCCCACTTGTACCTGTAGCTTTTCTTATTCTAGACAACTACTCGCCAACAAGTGGGTCATTGTAGGGCCAAGTCCAAGACAAAGCCATGCACAAAAAACAAACAGTCAGCAAAGCTGAGTACATAACTACTAAAGACTATGCAACAAGAACAACATAAACTAAAACATACATACATCTTATCTTTGACAACTCTTCACTTGTGCATAGACTCAACAAATTAATTATTATATTTAAACTTTGGATTCTGCATCGAACGGGTTTCCTTTCCTTTATAGATCTCCCTATTGGGCACCATCTTGGGAGCAACTCCAAGAAGGTATTACCTATGTCACATAAAGTGACAGAATTCCAGCGCATTAAAAATATAAAAGAGTACAACGTCTTGTACTCCAATTAGAAGTCATAGACCATTGTCCCATACAAATCCCCCCATTGTTCATACTCAAGGTATATACGTTCCAAGAGTTTTGGTGCGAATTAATCCTCTTACACTTTACGTGATTAACTGATGAGGCTATCACACGCCTATCAAAAATAAACCTAACTACTCTAACTAATATAGCTAGGGAAGTAGGGATCGAATCCATAGGGAAGCAATTAAACCTATTAGTTCTAAAAAGTTTAGACTGTGTAAAGGGCCTTTGAATGTTGAGTTAAGACTAAAAGGTTAACTAAAACTAGAACTAAGTCGATTAAGGGAATGAATTTATGACTAAGCCTAGGACATCGGTTCACCACAGATTAACAAATGAATTGCACACAATTAATTAATTAGATTATCAATTTCCTTGAATTAAGGTCCACTAATTCTCTCGAATCTAGTCCCCTTCAAAACTCCTCTAATGGCTCTCGCTCACTTAGACTCGTTTTGCCTATTGTCCTTATGATCTAATTGTGGTAATCTTACCTCTTGGCATCGATTTCAACAATATCAAACTAACAATCAAACCTGGCCAGTATTTAACTGAAAGCAATAAAAGTTGACAACAAGAATTCAAGTACATTAATAACCAAACTAACAATTATGAACAAAGCATCAAAATCAAACCATGGATCCCCTAGTCCTAGAAAGGGAACTACTCACGCATAATAGAAACTAAAGGAACCAATTTAATCATAAGAACAGGAACTGAAAACATGACTACATCAATTAAACTAATTAACAAGAACAAAAATAACTCAAAAGCAAGAACTAAAACAAAAACAAGACCTAAAATTAAAATACTACTAATAATTAAAACTAACGAAAATAATTAAACTAATAAAAACAAGATAAGAAAATAAAGAAGAACCTGAATTTGCGATTGTATTGAATGAATGATTAAGTTTTGACAAAAGTGAGTTCTAGAGAGAAATTGAATGAAAAAACCCTAAGGAGAAAAATAATCTCTCATCTAATGTCTAATGTGTTAAAAAAAAACCTAACACAAGAACTATTTATATGAAAAGTACAATGCTCGAGCTAAAAAGAAGTGAAAAACGGGCTCCAGACAAACCGCCCGACCAATCGGGCAAAATCCGCTCGATCGGGCTCACGAAGCGAGTGATTTTGGCCTTGGAAGCAATCCGCCCGATCGGGTGCGATCAGTGTTTTCGTCCCATCTTCTTGAAAAATGCTAAGTAAATTCCGCCCGACCACCCGGGCGAAATGACTTTTTCGCCTAAATCAAGTCGGCTCGTCTTCTAGCTACTCCAGGCTTCATCATAGCTTCCTGATTACTTCAATTCTAACCCATGGCTTCTAGTATCTAGTTGTAACTCATATGATTGCCTCGGAATCAATGCAAAAACACCGAAATCCTGCAAAAAGTCACTAACAAGCACAAACAACTCCATACAACCAAATGTTAGCCAAAATAGCTCCCAAGAGCATAGGTTAGAGTCAAAATAAACCTAAAAAAGGGGTAAAATATAAGAATAAAATACACTTATCATTAACCGGTTTAACAATGTCATGACTGACATACAACATCACATAAAAGCATGCATTAAGTCAAGCAAGCCATATTAATTATCTTTGATTTAAAGTGATTTTAACTATAATCTTATGTGTGTCCTTTAATTATACTGAACTTCCTTTACCACACATTAACTGTGAGTGGCAACATGTGTAAAATAATTGCTCATTAACTTCTTTTAATCATGTGAATAAAGATTCACAAACTACTTTTCTAGTTGATTAAGTAACTAACTAACTCAAATAACTTCCTTTCTTTATTAATAAGCTATTGGCCAAATTAAACTGCTCATAACATTCCAATTAAATCTTTTAGAATTTATATTGCTAAAAACATGAAATGTCAAAATAATATAAAATCATGCTCCTAATAAAACTTGTCATGCATGTCAATTCACATTCCAACCAAGCACAACAACATAACATAACATAAAAGATCAACCAAGCATGTGTTCTAATTCTCATGTTTGTCTTTAGTACTTACGTACCTTGTGAAGTAGTGGTGATCCGCCACAACTCCTAAAAGTCAACTATTTCGAAGTTTCCTACATAGAGAAAACCGAAACTAAATTAAAACCTTGTTGACTAAGTTCTACAACAACTCTAAACTAACTTTCTACATTGGAAACCTGTCCAAAACATTCCCTATATGGTCTCTATTGAATTCTATACTTTACTTTAATTTTTCTATTGCAAAATACTTGATTTTTGGTAATTTTCCAAAAATGGCAGCTTTGTAAACCTTCTTAAAATCACTCAAAAACCTTTCTAAATATCATATTTTGATCATAAAACACTATAGTCATGTCCTAAGATCAATATACGATACTTAGTGCATTAAAATAATTTATATCTTACTATTTTACATGTTATTATTTGTTTATTGGGCATAAACAAGTGTTAATAAAAACTTATAGCTTTGTTTATTCATCTAAAACTCATCAAAAACTCATAAAAACATCATAAATTCATCGTAAAACTCTTTTACAATCTACTAACATCAATATGAAACAAATCTATGCTTTATTTAGAATGATTTTTCATAAGCCAAAACATGTTCATAATATTTATTCTATTGATTTTCATGATTTCAAAATTTAGACAGCAATATAATTCAAGTTTAAAGTCTTTAAAAATCAATCTAAACTTCATAAAATCATCATAAATTCACCCAACAACAATTCATGATCATAATATTGAAGTTTAAATCAATAAAACTCATAAAAATCAAGAATTTCATAACTTTATAAACTCTAATCTAAAACTTCATGAACCACCAATAAATTCATGCTTTAAAATAAATCATAACTTCATACAACATGATTGAAACTTATAAAAACATGATTAATCATAAATATAAACATGAATTTTGCAAGATTGAAACAAAAAGAAAAGAAGAAGATTTTTTTTATATATAGTTTCGAAAATAACCAAAATAAGAGGAAGAGGAGGGTGGCCGGCGAAGGTGGCCGGCAAGGGGCGTAGGCTCCGGCGGAAGATCAACGGCGAAGTTTTTTTTTCCTTCGCCAAAACCGAACACCCAAAATTTTTTTTGAAACTTTCTCTCTCTTTCTCTCTCTAGATTTGTGGAATCCTAAATCACCAATTTGCAAAATGAAATCTGAAAATTGGATTTTAAGAGGTATTTATAGGCCCCAAAGTAGGATTTGGTGAAATCTCACAATTATCCTTAATATTTGAAATTACTTTTATGCCCTTGTCTTAAAATAATTTAGAAAACTCTAAAAATTCTATTTTTAGGAACTTTTCAAAATAGTTTATAAAACATAAAATATTATTTATAAACACAGAATAATTATTTTTATTAAAATATATGTAAATTCTTTTGTTTAATATTCTTATTGAATACAACTTCACAATAAAAATATTAAAATTATACGTATATAATACAAAAATAATTTCTTAAAATACGTGAAAATATGAGGTATTACATTGAGGCTCGAAGTAAAAACTATTAAAGGGGCCCTTAAACAACAAAGATTGTATTATATTTCAAACTAAGTAACCAAGTAATTTCGTATAATTTATTTTATTAGATAATTAGTTTAAATTACTTGTAATTTTTTCTAGACCAATACAAAACGAACTGAAATTTATCAGCCATACTTTGCAACAAGAATTTAAGAGCTTTTATTATTATTATTATTATTATTATTATTATTTTATTTACGAAAGAAAGATAAGTTTACTATTTCAGAAATTAAAATATTATATTTATTCAAAATAAGTAGTTTTTTTTCAAAGGAGGGGCTCGGAGTTGTCGCTCAGGTTGCACTACAAGAAAACCTCGATTTTGCGACGGACTAATTCCGTCGCAAAAACGGTAAAGTCCGTTGCAAAATTCAGTTTGCGACGGAATTCCGTCGCTACAGGTCCGTCGCTAAATTTTTTGTCGCAAATTTTTTGCGACGGAATTTTCCCTCGCAAATTTGCGACGGACAATTCCGTCGCAAATGTTTTTTTTGCGACGGAAAATTCCCTCGCAAAATTTGCGACGGAAATTCCCTCGCGAAATTCCGTCGCAAACGGAATATTCCGTCGTAAAAAAGCTGACGGATTTTTAATGTTTTGATTGCTTATTTGTATTTGTGCCTGTGAACCTGTATGATCTGCCACGTTATGTATTCTAATCAAATAAGGACAATTTATATTTTCCGATAATTATATATTTCAAATGTAACATATGCATACAAAGTATTTCCGGCTTAAATAGTTTCATAGTTTTAAAGGTTAACAATGATAATAAAGGCACTAAGCTATGTTGTATGGAACAAGATATCTATCTACAGCTGCATCCCTTGCCCGGCGCCGCTGCCGTCGTCGTCTGTTGAGTCCCGACGCTGAATTTGGAAAGGTGAACAGCTGTCGCTACCGAATCGACTCATCATCTGCTCCATAAACTCCTTCTGTGTCCTCTGCATTGCCTCAAACTCGGCGCGCATCTTCTCCTCAATCTCGGCTCGCACCTTCTCCTCAACCTCAGCCCGCACCTCCTCCCGCACCTCCTCCCGCACCTTCTCCACATGTTTCTCTAAATGTTCTTTCATTTGAGAAAGCACAGATGGCGTGTATTGCTTCGATGATCCAGATCTCCTCGAAGAGCTTGAAGAGCTGTAATACAGGTCCGCACCACTACCAAGACCCTTCACGCGACCTTTCTTGCTACGACCACCAGATGCCTCCCAATATAACTCATCGGGCGTTCTCTGACTCCCGTCATTGCTTGTTTCCTCAAGCTTCTTCTGGTAGGTCTCCTACAAAACACAATTAAAATTAAATTAGACATAATTTTCATATAAGTCTAAAAGGAAAAATTTTGTGTTACACCCTATAAATTAAGCAAACATCCTTAAAAGGAATAATTACAAGTGTTACAAACTCGTGATTATTTCAAACTACCCTTTACATGTGTTTAGGTTCAAAATGGCTCGAAATGGCTAAAAATGTGCCCATTTTCCACATATCTCTTCATTTCAACTATAAATAAGCTAACATTTTTAAAAGGCATAATTACAAGTGTTTGAAACTATAATTATTTCAAACTACCCTTACATGTGTTTTAGGTTCAAATGGCCTCGAAATGGCTAAAAATGTGCCCCTTTCCACATATCTCTTCATTTCAACCTATAAATAAGCTAAACACTCCTTAAAAGGAATAACTACAAGTGTACAAACTCTACATTATTTCAAACACCCTTGACATGTGTTTTAGGTCAAATGGGCTCGAAATGGCTCGAAATGGCTAAAAATGTGCCCATTTTCCACATATCTCTTCATTCAACCTATAAATAAGCTAAACATCCTTAAAAGGAATAAACTACAAGTGTTACAAACTCTACCTTATTTGAAACTACCTTACATGTGTTTTAGGTTCAAATGGGCTCGAAATGGCTCGAAATGGCTAAAATGTGCCCATTTTTCCATATCTCTTCATTTCAACTATAAATAAGACTAAACATCCTTAAAAGTAATAACTACAAGTGTTACAAACTCTACATTATTTCAAACTAACCTTTACATGTGTTTTAGGTTCCAATGGGCTCGAAATGGCTCGAAATGGCTAAAAATTTGCCATTTTCCACATATCTCTTCATTTCAACCTATAAATAAGCTAAAAATCCTTAAAAGGAATAACTACAAGTGTTACAAACTCTAGATTATTCAAACTACCCTTTACATGTGTTTAGGTTCAAATGGGCTCGAAATGGCTCGAAATGGTAAAAAATGTGCCCATTTTTCACATATCTCTTCATATCAACCTACAAATAAGCGAAACATCCTTAAAAGGAATAACTACAAGTGTTACAAACTCTACATTATTTGAAACTACCCTTTACATGTGTTTTAGGTTTAAATGGGCTCGAAATGGCTCGAAAATGGCTAAAAATGTGCCCATTTTTTACATATCTCTTCATTTCAACTATAAATAAGCTAAACATCCTTAAAAGGAATAACTACAAGTGTTACAAACTCTACTTATTTCAAACTACCCTTTACATGTGTTTTAGGTTCAAATGGGCTCGAAATGGCTCGAAATGGCTCTAAACATGTGCCCATTTCCACATATCTCTTCATTTCAACCTATAAAAAACCTAAACATCCTTAAAAGGAATAACTACAGTTTAAAACTTACTGCAATTTGCTTTGCTGTGTGATTCGCAGCACCTTTCCTTTTCCCAGGACATCCTTGAAATGCGTACGGAGGAGCAGATCAACTGGGGATGGGAGCTTTCCTTCATTCTCCTTCGCTGTAAATGATAATGAAAACCAAATAGTATAAAAATAAAGATAGAAGATAGATTATCAAATGGTAGAAATGTAAATGACACATAGAAGAAATAACCATTATCTTAGCATGCTGCACTGCTGAAGAAGACCCTTGATAGTGGGTAGGTTCAATTGATTTTCCATTGGACCACCCCTTCTGTCTTCTGTTTTGTGCCGATCTTTTCTTGAACTTTCATCAACCTTTATCACATCTTGCGCCTTTTTGTACACGGTTTCACTCACCCACTTTGGTAATGTTTTACCAACATTGTGCGTGAGTTTGTAGAACATGTCACGCAATCGAATTCCAACCCTAGATTGGAATTCATGTCTAACTTGAGGTTTAAACTCAGCAGCCCAAGTGCATCTTTTCTGCAATAACGTCAAACTTTAATAATTAATGCATCATATATAAAGATCTTCTAATGGTATCAAAATTCAGCAACAAAAGTACTTCATTCTATTTATCATATATCATCATCAAACCTGCTAAATTTGATATCACTTAAATCATAATCCAAAAAAAGTTACAATTAATTACATCATATTTGGTTTCATGAATTATATAATAATATACCGTAACAGGTGGACATAGGGTTGAAGGTTCTGGTGCTAAAGTTTCTTGCATGTCAACTGGAGCATCAACCACCGACCTAGCGTGTGTTTTGAACACTGCCCACCACTGAATTCGATCCCGTTTACGGCTTGGATAAGATGTGTAGTAAACTTGGGTAACTTGGTAAGATAACACAAATGGATCATATTTGGGGTACTTCTTAGTGTGATTGACTTCGACGAGCTTGTAGCGCTGATGTACGTTCATACCCCTGACACAATCAAACCATGAACACTTAAATAACATAGTCTTGTATTCTTTTTTGACACCGGTGTAGACAAGTTCTATGATATCCTCTAAAATTCCATAATACTCAGTGCCATCTTCACCCGAAACACAAACACCGTAATTCATGGTTGATTTGTGACTGCCGTACGCACTTGTATGGAAGTTGAAACCACCAACTACAATTTGACTAAAAGTGCGAACCCGCTTGGAAGGGCCCATAGCCAACGCTTGTACGACATCAGAATCTGGTTTCTCCTCATGGACCTGTCAATGTTTCGGACCATTACAGCTGCTTAAGTATACAAAAGGGATATCATGAACCTATTCAAATTGTTTGTTAACTCTTTTTACCTTCATACGCAACCAATTTGGGAATTCACCTTCAAATTTAACATGAACTTCTTCTGCAAGCAAAGCTGGATGAATTGTTTTCATATAGTCCTCAAACTTCCTACAAAATGGCATGAGTTTGGGTTAAACATTGTGATAAGCTACTATTTTTACAGTGTTCCCATGGAATTGTGTAGAAACGGGGTTACCTCATTAGTCTCCTAAAACCGCTGTTAGACAACACAAAATATGCGCGATAGGAGTTCTTCTCATCTAGTAAATCTTCTTCCCTGAGGTAAGGGTTCGCGACCCTATCAACTCTAGAAAAATTCGGGACTTCGTGTTGTCTACGTCATCCTCATATCAGGGTTGCATTTCGACCCAAATCTTCGTTGTTTTGGTCGAATTGGCGTCAAAGTATGGGAGCAGACGTTTGGCTACCCTCTTCAAATTAGGTAAGCATGCATATTGAACCTTTACACGGCTGTTTACCAATCTTCTTTTTAATGATTCAGGACCGTAGGTTTTTTAAAATGCATCACCCAGTTTAGTATTGTACGCGGCTTGATACACTTAGGAAAAAAACTTGATGGAATTTGCACATTAACAACTACTTACCTTTCGCATGGATACATCCATCGTATTGAAAGGTCCACCACACTTTGCCTCATAAGCAGTGTCATCGGCAAATGCTCATCGAGTGAAAGAACGAAGGTGGAAAATCTTTTTCAAATTGCACAGATCTCGGCAATGTTATCTCTCCAATCGTCTCTGTCATGACTTGGAGTGTGTTAGCAACAAGATCTCGAAAAACGGGCTTATCTCTGTAAATCGCATTCCGGCATGGGTAGGGAGAATTCTTTTAAAGCACAGGCAACAACCCTTTCCATGAAAACACTGACAATCATGACTCTTCAATCCAGTTAGTTTACACTTTTTATCAACACATCTCCTCAAATTGGATGCTAAGCCTCAGGAAAAAAAACTGCAACTGCGTAACCCACTCCATACAGAACCTTTCTGTTGATCTCTATCAGAGAATGTGTCACTCGCCTGACTCTTCCCCGGTTCATCCTGCTTGTAGGTTAGTCAGGACGTTTACAAGACTCGTATGTCTAGTCTTAGCCGCGGGGTTTGTATCACAACTTTGGTTTTTGACATCCATACATGTGTGGATGAGTTGATGATCAAAATGAAGATCTTCTCAATGTGCATGCACGTCTAGTTATGTCGAATGATAAGATGCTTCCATATGGCACGGTCCCCAAAAATGGCTTCCTTTTGACCCACCCGAATTAGCTTTTCTTCACAAAATTAAGGCTTCTGGCCCATCGTCGCCTTAGGAAGTCTTTCACACACATTCCCAAGTTCATCTCCTGACATGATATGGGGAGGATCTCTTTCTAACTTTGTTCTTACAAAAGGTCTTGCTGTTCCTGCAACGGGTGATCCGTGAATGAAAGGATTGCCTATGGCAATCAAACCAAGACACTTGCCACTATTTTTCACCGACATGATTTGCTTTTCTCTATGCAATAGGGAAAGCTTTAAAACCAGCTGTAGACCAACCAGACATCATACCACAGGAAGGAAGTCACCAATATCCATAATGCAGCCATGTAAATTGAAATTAGCTCGAAGATGTTTTTTGTTACTTGAAATGTGGTAAGTGTAACACCAACTTCCCACAACTGTTGAACTCTCTATTAGTGGTGTTGCATGTAAACATCTATGGTTTCCTTTGGGGTTGTTGGGACGGGAATAATCAATGATTAGGAACATGAATTCTCTTTCATAAAATCGATGGGAGAATTATAGGTGGTCAATATGACTAGCAACAGATAGTTACCCCCAAACTCCCATGAGGATCAACCCATCCGTACACAAACCAAGCCTAACATAGCGGGTTCAAACGCAAACTCCTGTCTGTGAGTAACTATCCAACCTTTTTTCCACGCTTCAGTTCGAATTAGGGTGTGCCATTGTACCTTCAACCGAGGATGGATTTTTTGCATGCCATGACATTCCTCCGCAATGTCCTTGGTTGGAAAACATTCTTTGTATCCTAGGAGTGATCGGAAGATGAATGGAACATTCTAGAAGGAACGTCATCTTTCGAAGTCTTCTTGTAACGTGCTGTCGCAAACAGTACACTTAACAAGTGAGTCATCACTTTCCAAAACAACATACAACCTTTCGGGCATGCATCAATCTTCTTAGCAGGCATCTCAACCCTGACAATTTCTTTCCCTCGTAGAATGTCTCCCCTTATAGTGTTCTTAGGAGACGATCACTAAACAAGACACAATGGCATCTACACCGCGTGGGCATATTGAACTCGGATTTAATACTCGTTTTTTTAGAGGCCATCTCTAATCTAGAAGTTGAACTCCCTTCAACCCAAAGGTTGTCAGAAGACCTTTAGCATATCATAGAATGCTTGGCCTCGGGGTAGTTCCTCCTCTGATTGGGACCCGATTGATCTTGGTTAGTCCAAAAGCATCCATAAACCATTTCGCGTAGTCATTGGATTGCGGTCGGAGGACTCAGGTAACCCTTCCCCATGACAATGCCACTCAATAAATCCGGTTTCAACCCCTTGGCATACAAGATACTTTACTGTGTCCGCATCATAGATGCGTTTTTCTTGCATTTAACACACGGACACCTAACTTCATTGGGTCAGTTGTCTGCGGATGATCTTTACAATTTGAAGGAATTCCTCAATCATTCCTTACAAAGCAGGGGTTCATAGAAGATCCGACCTTCCTACAATACATCCAACTACGTCCCTTTTTTCATAGTGACAACTTCTACACAAAGTCCACGATAATAATATTTTAGTCTAAATGCAGAACAAAATTAATATTGAAAACTGCATAGGGTTGTATTATAATTATTCTATAATGATACAACAATAGTACTTGATTCGAACAGCAAAATTAAATTCCACAATAAAACACAAAGAATAATCCAATCAAACATTATTATGCTAATAATGTGATAGACTGACCGTAGCATCTACACACTACAATTGTACTGCAGAAACTTCATGAACAGGGAAACTAAGCTAATTATCAATACATTATTATCAGCAGATTGCAGAACCTTAAAGAAGTTTAATGGCAATAATACTACTGAAAAATATTTACCAATCTAATAAAACAATAGATAGTCCTAAATCATATATAATCACTTCTTCATTATATAATCACTCTTCATTATTGGCAGAAGAAACAAACTTGTTAAGAACAAGTACTATACACTGATCTAACAACTTTTTTTTACAAAAATTTAGGCTTTCTTAGGACTTCAACCTACATATGTTCCGTAATTGAGTTGCAATCGGACCTTTGATTTAGAATTTGACAGAACATATAAGTAAAAAAACCGAAAGGTCTACAATCTTTTGACCAAAGATATATAGACATAATAGTGAAGAATGCATATGAAAAAACTATGGAGGAAGTTTATTATTGGATCAGCTGGATGAAATTAACTGTAGAATATCCAACAAAAGTGAATATAAGGTGCGCCAAAGCATAAAACGAAAGGTTACTAAAACATTCAACAAAAACAATAATTAATATAAGGGGATAATAGAAATACATGAAGACTTATAAATTCAGCATAATTAAGCTTACATTTCACTACCCCTTATTTATCATATGCTACATTTGCTAATTCACTATTAGAATCCCTCAAAGGCCTTCATGGTTTCAGATTCTCTATGCAAGGCATTTTTTTTACTTCTTGCCTATCAGGCAAGAGTTCAAGAACAGAGGCGGTTTTCCCTTAGTTACATCATTATGCTACATTTGGCAAAAAGATGTAGAATCTTAAATTGTGGCCAATCAAGTCTATCACAACCCCCCAAGTATTAAGAGATTTATCCTAGAATTAGACCTCTATCGGTTCTTAAATCTTAACATCTCACCACATCTGCCAGTAAATAGTCTCGCAACAAGCAAATAATGTAATCCTCACTATTTACAAAAACACAAACAAAACTGCACCCTAGCCTCACTATTACCAAAACAACTTAGTGGTCCTGGTGTTCGCAAACTGCTACCAATATGCTTCTTTTTCTTCAAAGAAGGGGAAGATGAGTTAGCCAGATTGCTCCAACCGGTTTTTGCTTAATTTGAGGGCATAGTGGTCTTAGGATCTAAGGGTCAGAGCCTCAGAGGGATTAATGCTAATGAAGCAGGCATAGGTACATTAATTAAAACCTAAAGAAAATTATTCATGTACAATTAGGCCCACTTCCTTCACTGGGGAAATCTTTCCAAAGTAGAATTATGCTATAAATCCTACTGAATATCTCATGATAAGGAGCATACATATATAACAGCAGGACAAATTTTAAACTAAATTTCATTCTATATGGAAGGTATGTTGATGAAAATCACTTACATATTGGTTACTTCTACAACGAAAACTAGACTGAGGGGAATGAAAGCGAAGTGAAGGAAATGTGACAAAAAATTTGCACCTATGCTAAACTTTAACTTTTTTTCAAGAAGAAATCAATATCATATTACTCAAACATCTCCTCTAGCGGAAGACGAAACTTTAACCCAAGAAACATTATTCATCATTCATCCCTGTTACAAACCAAGATCAGCTGACTCTATCGGTTTCTTAATATTAACATCTCACAAACTCTGCCAGTAAATAGTCATCGACAACAAGCAAATAATGTAATCCTAATTTTTAGAAACTAACTTAAAGGAGGCATCAACCAGCAACCACAACGCCCATACCACCAGACCACCACAACGTCGGAAATTATGTCCGAAATTCTGTAAACCAACAAGAAAAAAGCACCATCAACCACCACAACGCCCATACCACCAGCCTAGCACCACCAACAGGCCACAAACAGCCTACTACCCCCAACCACGAAAACCACCCCCACCACTATCCACCCCTGGAACCACCACACCACCATTAAATCACAAATCAAATGACGAAAAAATTAAATTACAAAAACTCGAAAAAAACCAAATCAAAAACCACAATCACAAATCGCATAATGATGCTCGAAAAAAACCAAATCAAAAACCACAATCACAAATCAAATCGCATAATGATACTCGAAAAAAACCAAAAATCCGAAAAGAAATTAAAAAAAAAAGATAAAAATTAAAACAAACGAAAGTAATCTCATACCTAAAAAATTAAAAACCCTAAAACGAAATTAAAAACACGAAATTAAAAAATTAAGTATATTTACCTTAGTGAAATTAGTGAAATTAGTTAAATTAGTGAAACGAAACCCTAAAACGATTGTAAGTAAATTATAGAATTACCGTCTATCACTACAACGGAATAAGAACGGAAGAAGACCGTCGGAAAAGAAGACCGCCGGAAATTTTGCCTTAAGACCGCCGGAAGAACAACCCTAAAACGATTGAGAAGACCGCCGGAAAAAAAAAACGATGGAAAAATAAAAAAAAAACGACAACAAAAAAGGCAGTGAGAAGACCGCCGAAAGAAGGGGGGAAGGCCGCCGGAAAAGAAGGAGAAGAAGAAGGAGTGTGTGTTTAATTTGTTAGGGAGAAGGACGGTATAAGGAGAAGAAGGAGTCTGTTTTTGTTTAATTCTTTTTTGAAGGAAAATAAGGTATTTTGTTCTGTAATATATGCGACGGATTTTGCGACGGAAATATTTCCGTCGCAAACAACAAAACTCCGTCGAAAAAAAACAGATGTTCCTTTGATTTGTTTTTGTCACTTTTTTGCAACGGAAATATCCGTCGCAAAAACTTGGAATTCCGTCGCAAAAATCCGTCGCTATTTGGTCGTTTTCTTGTAGTGTTGCTCCCCGGCCTAATAGCCAGTCTTGTCACGTTTCGCTCTAGACCCTCTTTAAAAAATATTTAAAGTTCGTGCTTAACCCATGCCGCTCTGAACTGAAATGGGTTGATTACATTAGGGGTAATGGCACAAATCCAATTATGAAATCAGAATTGGGTTATAATCCGAAGCTATCCTCGTCAAATTGTAACGTCTCTCCTCTGCTAATCGAGTTGATCTCTCCATTTGACAAGCCTTGGTCTAGTCTCGCTCGCTGATTGACTTAAAAGTTGCCGCGGATAGGCCTCAACTCATTTTTGCTTGATCACCACTAATATGTGTCTCACCTAATGCAAGCATTGTCGGATCAATAACTCTAATTTGCTCGTGTATTATAGCAAATTTATTTACTACGGAGTACATATTATACTTTATGTATATAATTATTATAATTTTAATAGACATATTAAAATTTGGGGAGTTTCGTTGTTGGAAATAAGGATTCATTTTGGTTTGCTTCAAAAGAAGCTTTTGTCCCACAAGAAAAGATTAAGGTCTTTTATTCTACTTTATATATACCACCATTATTATAATTCTTGTTATGATGGTAGAGAGGAGGCTCTAGACTACTACCACACGCGCGCGCAGGCCGGGCTGGACCTGGGTGTGGCGGGAATTTTATCACGATGTTATATTTTTTGGATGAAATTAGTGGGATGGATTTCGTAACCGTTGGCAATTAATTCCCTAGATTCTCTTCCGTTTCAGACCTGATTTATTGCCTTCTCAATTGTTTGTTTTTGGTTAATTAAGCCTTAATTCTCTCCTAATGGTTTCACTTCCTACTCTATATATTGACCCGATTATTTGCTCTGATCACAAGCAAAACAGAATCTTCCATCCTCTTCTAAAATTATTCAACACACTAATCTTTGGGCATAGTTCGAATGAGTTCTCATCCATTCAATTGACTACACCTTTAGCAACAGAGGTCGTGTATCCCTGGAAGTCGATCGTCGGGAAGCTGTGTGTAGATGTGTGAGGCGAATTTTGACTTTAGGGAATTGAATTCTTCACGCCAATATCATCATCCTCGAGATAAGTTTACCCAAATATTTTATTACAATAGTCATAACTCTTACAGGGGGAATCATACTCACAAGTAAGAATGTTAGGCACAACCAATAGAAATGATTCCTCAAAGAAAGTCGTCATTGACGGGGAAGGCTGCATCAACCTAGTGTGTTATCTACCCAACACTAATAGCATGTATTCCGATCCATCAGATGTAATGACTAAGATTTCACTATCAATATTTTTTCTCTCACAATTACCCAGTGTGTAGAGTAAGCTTTCTCTGTCACTAGCCTCTTAGTCTCCATTAGGTTTGCCAATTTCGTTAATCATTAACATGTCCTCGAGAATATAATGTGGAACGGTGGGAGAAATAATTACTTCAAACAAGTGATAACATTAGAAAACCTTTTAACTTCTTAAGAGTATATATATATATATATATATATATATATATATATA
>PYUH01004045.1:2032540-2042849 GCA_016808085.1 Suaeda aralocaspica
ATATATATATATATATATATATATATATATATATGATCGATGAATTACGAAATAGTACGTACTTATAATAGTTCAAACAAAGAATTTTCTAGTCAAAAATAGATCATACATAAAAACTGACTTTAATTTGTTCGTTAGTTGTGTTTTTTAAATATAGGGAGGGGAATATAACACTTAACACTTGAAAAAAATTGACATAAACACCGAAAATAAGTAAAGTAATACATTACAAAAATTTATTCGATCTAAATAGAGAAAGGAGAAACAAGACTTTGATCATAGCTCATAACATTCTCAATCCACCCACCATGACGCTTGCACGGTGCGAAAATTTCATCCCTCACCTTGATTAGCGAAGGCGGATTTTGACGTGCATCCATAATCACAAGCTCTTTCATTAAATTTTTACCGTCTTTCGTCATAATAACTACTTCACCATTGTTTGAAACATTCAACAACTCATTATATTTGTTCTCATATATGTGCTTTAACAAAAGTCTCATTTTCGGATCATCGTCATTGCCTTGATTATTCAACAACCTCCACATCTGAAAACAATAATGTCGTCGTAGTCGTATCATAAAAAATGTATATGCATAAGTTACTGAAAAATGTAGTTTACAAACATACAAACTATTGTCCTCCTTATTTACCCCAATTAATACATCTTTTATTCTAAATGTATTATCTAAATCTCCTCTTTTCAAAGTTGTTATTTCCGTCTCAAAACATTCGTTAACCATATCGAATTTGAATAAGCACTTCCCTGTTGCCCAATATAATGCTTCATCGTATAAAACTCCTCCTTTCTTATGAAGTGAAATTTGATGAGTTAATTCATTGTAATTGTCAATTATATTATTATGTAACTTTCGCCATTGATCATTCTTTAACGAGTACACATAATATTTATACGTGCGATATTTGTGATTGATAGCTAACAAGATTTTGTAATCATTAATCGATGGGACGAAACCAAATCCGTGTAACATAACCTCATAGTAATCACCTCTTCGATTTATTGGAAGAGATTTTATTAGCCGAAATTGGTCGGTCAAAGGGTTCCAAAGGTATGTGTATCTCGCATTAGCATAGTTGAACAAATGAATGCATACGAATCCGTGGCATGATCCAAGAAGAATAATATTCCGGTTTTTCGAGCTTATTCTATTACAAAATTGGGATACTAACTTCGGTTCAATCTTCGTTTTGTTGTTCCTAATATTTTTTGAAATGGAGGGAGTATCTTTAGTCAGAGTCATATCGAGATTGAACAACTTTTTATCGGATCGAACGACAATGAAAGATGAGCATTGCTGATTTGAGTAATGCTGCAAATTTAATTTGGCAAATTTCGGGTTGGAGATTAGATTATTCCAATTCTTGCAAACGGATCGAAATCGATGAACTATTTTTGGAGGCAAAAATAGAAGAATGTTGATGATCAAATCGTCGGGAAAATAATGATAATGATTACTTATTAATGTCTTTGCCATACTAGTGCACTCTAGCTTCTAAGCCTTGTTTTCTTTGGGGAAAAAAAAACACTGTTTATATATATATATATATATGATTGTTGTAAAGTGGTGAAGATATTAAGATAGGATTTGAGTTATTTTTATAGTACGTAGTATGATTTTCCTAGTATCTTTTGATAAGATTTGGAATTCCTACCAACTAACGGACTACGGATATATATGTGTTGAAAAAAAAAAGAGCAAATGAGTTATATATTTCAAATTGTTAATTAATGTTTTGTTTAGCACCTTATTATAACCTAATTTTGAATTGATGTTATACTATTATTCAAATTGCCCACCACTCAAATTTATTGTATGATCTTTAGCTTGTAATAATTTTCTTGAAATAAGTATACGAGATTATTCCATTATGATGTAAATGATCATTATTTCTTAACATCATTTAACAAGTTGAATTATTATTTTGTTCTAATATAATCCATATTATATATGAAAGTCTTTTTATTTATTTTTTGAGAGGGTATTATATATGAAAGTCAAATGCGGTCTATATGCAAGTCATCTTGTATATTTCTCAAAGTTAAATTGCAAAAGTATCCAAGTCACATATAATCATGGGTCAATATTGAAGTAAGGAAATTCAAGTCACTCACAATATGTGTTATTAAAGTAAATGTGTAATGATAAATTAAGTAACTTTAAGTCAACAGTGACATTATTCAAGTTGATAATGACATTATTAAAGTCACAATTTTTGAAATTTCTTGTTGATTTCGCTATCACTTTCTCGATCACATCTCTATATATATACTCTAACATTTATCAAGTGTTCCCCTCCTTCCCACCTCAATATAATTGTTGAGGAGGATAAATTAGGTAAAACTCTTGTTGAAAAGGCCACCTAATTTTATTTACTTCTAATTAACTGTATTTATAAATAAATAAATATATAAATGTTAAAAAATTATTCGAATTTGATACAAAATGATAAATATAAATATCAATAACTTTCATACTTTTATTAATTAATTGACAAATATAAAGGAATAAGGGTTACAAATCCCTTCTTCTCAACTGTCAAGTGCCAACACTCATGAACACATATGACACTTTAATCACCCGCATAAACACACTAAGAATGTGCTTGCTCTCAAACCAATGTAGCAAGATTACATTCATAATATACTCAAAACAAAATCAAAATTCAACTAAATGTTGATTAAAAGAAAACATCGTAATAATTTTAGGGTTTTTTCGACGACGAAAGGAATAATAGGAAGGTTGGAAGATCAGGAAGTTGGAGGGGTTGCACCTTAGAAAAGTGGTTTGTAGACTAAAGTTTTAGATGTGTAGATAGTAACGTTTCCATCTTTGTACTTGACCTTTGCAAAGTCAAAACTCGCTTTCGGGTCAGGCACGACGCAGTTATCGCACTTAGGGCCAGGGTTCTGAAGGGATACCGAGCAAGTTTCGGTAACTTGTAATTTCCTTAGAAAATAACCCTTTTTATTTGTCACTGCGTCCTCAACAAAGGCTTTGCATTCAATCGTTGCTACTGCGCCTGATAATAACAACATTACATTCATTAGTCATTATTAATACATCTGTTTCAAATAAAATGCAACGATTATATATTTTTTCATTCTATTTTATATGAAGTCATTGCGATTTATTTGAAACAGAGATAGTATACAACTTACTACAAGTTTAGAAGTTGACGCATTGTACTAAGTTACTAACCAAGGCTAGATAGGCAAGTACGCTTGTGTGTACGAGGAGAAACAATAAGAACAACATTCAGATTATATAGGAAATGAATTATTACCTTCCAATGGAGTCCATTTACCGTTCCTTACGCAGTTGATTGAGCCTTCGATATAAGTAGTATTTTCTGCAGAAGAAATGCCCAAAATCGCGGCAACAAGAATGGAGCTTAAGAATAAATGAGAAACTGCCATTGTTAACTTATGACTACTATACGTACGTACAAACTTTAGTTAGCTATATAAACCAAAAAAATGCTACTCTTTGTAAATTTAGTTGCTTTAAAAACTTCATTCTTGTAACTTTATATATAGGATCCTTGTAATAACTTTTAGTTTCATAAATTCAATAAATTAAACAAGTAACAAATTAATGTGCTGGAATTGCATTTGTTTACAGGTTTTACCTACGTGCACTCGTGTAATTATACGAGTTGTAGAGTTCACGTTTTATTGCTGAAATGCTTATTTAATGTACTCTATCCGTTCCGATTTGTTTGATATGTTTTGACCTGCAGATATGTCAATGCAATCATTTAACTTTAAATATCTTTTGTTGTGACGAATCAAACAAGAATCCATATAACTATATTATTATGTTTATTTATTGAAAGTAATAATTTTAAATTTTTCCCATCTTATAAATAGTGTCAATATTCTAAACGTATTAAACATTTAGAAACGGATCGAGAGAGTAACATTATTGAATTGCTCCACTAATTGTCCAATCTTTAATTTGTTAAAAAAAAAAGAAGCAAAGAATAAGAAAAGTACTTACGTGTAAATAAATTAAATACGAAGAAACTATCAACAGTACTTAGGTTTAGATCAACCTCTTCAACGTTAGTTGGTAAATAGTGGTGATGTGGTGTAAGTAGAGGTGTCCATTCACTAAATACTTAAATAATAGTTTAGTTATGATTGGACCCAAATAATTCGGTTTAGTTCAACTTTTTTTTCCTTATAGTTCGGTCAAGTACTATTTATAAAGTTTCACCCAATTTATTCAACAACCTAGCGGTTCAGATAATAATAGGCAATAGCAATTTAGAGCTTAACAATCTATGATTTCCGTTTTAGCTCGGTTAATTATTTCAATTTTGCATGAAAAACACAATTGTTTATACTTTGTAATCTACAATCATGTCGTTCGGATCAAATTAGCACCAAAAAAAATTAGGATCAAACTTTTTTGCATCTAGATAGTTTGTGACAATATTCTAATTTGATCAATCCAAATCGGATTCAATTATTGATGAGACCGTTGTACTTTCGGATCAAATCGGATTTTATATTTTGTTTCCAATAATCTTCGGAATGACCGGGGCACTTGTCTTTTATCCACATTTTATCGTTTTCATATATATATATATGTATATATATACATATATTAAGCATCTATTAAAAACTATAAGTTTGTTGAAAACCATCAAAAAAGGTGTATATAATGTTTAAATAGGTACATATTAAGATGAAAGTGGTACAAATACTTTAATTTATGAAAATGTGATCGTGAAGTATGTATACCCCTTTATATCTTTAATGTACCGATCTTCACCGACAAAACAATTTTCATATGATCCTCTAACTTTTTATAGTTGTAAAAAATCAATGAATATTACATACTATGTGCATTCTCGGCTTATTTTGGTCGGTTGTTTTATATATACGATTTTAATTAAACGAACTAATAGCTTGTTCTTTAGGAGTGAATTGAAAAAATGAACAATGTACATACATTTCGTATCCCACCAAACCAATCCTTTAGAAAATGCAAAACTATGTTGCCCCCTACCGAGAATTGGGTGGGAAGTTACGATTGAGCATTGTTATTGAGAAGCTAATAGAGCGGTAGATTGGCTTGCTAATTAATCATGCCGAAATCACCTCCGTTCAAAAGCTCGAGATTTTGTAGACGGTCCCAATAAGCATAGATTGGCTTGGCCTCGGAATGTTCCGACGGGGGGAGTAGCAATGGGTGCGAGTTTGTTTAGTTTGCTAGGCAGCTTAGCTTAGTTTTTTAGTAGTTCAGTGTTTCTTTCTTTGTTATTTATTTTTTGCTGCTTGTTCTGTTTTTCTTGCTCTTTTTTGGAGCTGTATGCTCTCGCTTTTCCACCAAAAAAAAAATGCAAAACAATGTAAAAACCACACACAATCAAAAAAAAAAAAAAAAAGTAGAATTATTGTAGATCAAAGTAACATTACATCATACGGAAGATAGAACACATATTTATTTAGAGGAGTAAAAATAGAATACATTGTGATCATCTTTATTATTGATGTAAAATACAAAGATTAAAGATTTTTATTCATAAATTATTATACAACGAACTCATACTCAAACTCAAACTCATAGAAAATTAAAAAGTTAATGGTTAGTCCAATCATAAATCTTAGTAAAATGGTCGTTTTTCTCATCACACATTTTGTAAAAACCATCATCTCTAACTTCCCAAACACATAGATTGCCTCGAATTTGTCCTTCAACACCAGCTCTAAACACAGTAAATACAGCATCTTTATTTTGATAATAAAAATGACAAAAGAATTCTGTAGTACCCCAATAATTCACTTGAAACTTCCAATCGAATTGTTGTCCAGGCAAAAGAGTACGATAACCAAGATCATCGTTCCTGGATTGGCAACGTACCTTAATCGGCGGTTTTCCATAATAACACGCATCAAATATAACAACTCTATAGCGTTGAAATGGATAAATAGCCATTGTTGTTGGCATTAAGATTAACAGGAGCATTACTTGAACGTAGAGAATGTTTTTTATCATCATTTTATTCAAAGGGATGATTTTTTTAGCCATTTTATTTTTTAATTAGCTAGCTTATTATTATTATTTTTTTTTTGTTTTTGAGTGATTGTGTATTGTATGAGGTTGAATTTGACCACCTACTTAAGGTGGGGAAATATTTATATTGTCAACACACCATAAAGAGGTTTAATTTTTGTTTTACTCAATAAAAAAATTTAATTAGGTTGAACATATATATAGTATTTGCATGATGGTAAAAAAAAAAACAAAAAAAAATCTAGAAAATGTACGTGGAATGATGGATTTAGCAAATTTTATCTACTTTATAGCAAAATTTGGATTGTCAAACGATAGTCAAATGATAAACATGCTATAATTAAAGGGAAATTACCTTATTTAGCTTTAAGAAGATAGAACAAAAAAATTTGTAAACAATAGACGACAATTTAGGGCCTCTTTTTATTTTTTATTTTTTCTAATATAGTAGTTCTATCAGCTTATTAGTTGTTCATGTGCCAGAAGATAAAGATAAGAAAAACTATACCTTATTCATTAGGATTAAATTTTGACCGAGTAGAAATGTAGAATCATAAAAACAACGCAAAACCATATCAAATATAAGACTGATAGAAATAATTCATAATAATCATATTTATGCAAGAATTATCATAATTTAATCCATCATCAATTCGACTAATAACATTACTTAAACTCCCAATCAGCTTGTTTAACCCAACTAGAGAATAAAGCATTGCACTTAGAATAAAAACCGCTCTCTACAACTCGCCAGTAACAAGTATTGTCTCTAATTTCTCCTTCGGAACTAGCCTTAAATACATCAAATGTACTCTCTTTTTCGAACGAGTAAAAATGGCAAAAATAAAGAGTAGTACCCCAATAGTTAACTTGAAAATCCCATCGGAAAATTTCTCCAGGCAGTAGTTCATGTGTACCAAGATCATCATCTGCAGATTGGCAACGGAATGTTACAGCTGGGTTTCCCTCTAGAAAGTCATTGATTATGATAACGGAGTAATGTTCGAGAGGATAAATAGCCATTGTTGACATAGTGTTGAAGAAAAGGAGCATTTGAATGTAGATAAAACATTTGATAAATTTGTTGAGAGTGAGAACCATTTTTACTGAAGTACTTTTTCTTGCTTTTTGTCTGATGAAGGTTATAAGTAGATGAATTTATAGTATGTGGATGAAGTAAAAAGTCAAAAAAAATATGTGAAATGATGCATTTAGGAAATTGTAACGACTGAATAAAGATTTTTCAGAAGTAGATGAAACTTTGAATGTATTAATTAGATTGCAAAGTTAAATAAAAAGGTGCATGAATGATATTGATTGACTGTTGATTATTTTTCTGAATGATTTATTTCCCCGTCAGGAGATGAAAATCATAGCTCGGACACAGTGACACGACTTAGTGACTTACTAACAACACCCAACAAATATACTAAGTTATCGGGTTTGGGATAGCATTTCAACTAGTTAAGTAGGCAAGATGACACACGACAAGCCCCATCACAGACTGAGATAGGGGTTACGGGGCTCAACCCATATGCTTCATCTAATTGTTGAGCTATATCAGATCGACCTAATTACAAGCTTCCACTATTAGCAAATTTGCTAAGCCCAATATTGGCATGAAATTATGGAATATGGACCAAAGTTCTTCATCACATCATTTTTTTAATCGAAGGTAGGTACATATATAGCTGAACACATAAAAAAATCTTACATAAAGAGAACTCTTACTTCGTTTAATCTTCAAGTCTTCATCATATTTTCTAATTTGTCCGAGATGAGATGAGCTTCTTTTTGTTTGCTAACAAGATTCTCATCCCGAAAAAGATGTTTCTAATGTAAGGGTACTCTCTTTCTTTGTCCCAAGAGTATTCTTGTCCACTTGTTATTCTGTCTGGTCCCTGAAGTACGAAAAAAAGCAGCGTAAGGCTTCTTATATAGTGGTTAACTATATGACTAAACATATATACTCACTCCATCTTTACATACATTAAATCACTAATGGTCTTACTTGTAGGTGTAAAATCACCATGGTATTAGCACATCTGGTGATTAATAAAAAAGTGATGCAAAATCCAACGGTAAAACAAATTAGGTACAACAAATGCAAAGTTTAGAACCTAAATTGTCTATCCTACAAATATATTATAATTCACAAACAAAACATCTGCTGTGCAACACAACAACTATGTACTGATTTTACTAAGACATCAGCAGTAGAATAACATGCATTCAATCAAGTATACTATTGGGCGGTTATAACTTGTTAAGAAGTTCTAATTAACAAAATGCATTCAATCAAGCATTTCAAAAAAATTAACTGAATACACTTTCAACAGCTGGTAACAAAAGTTCACATAAACAAATTATCATTTCACAACAAAGTCGAGTACCTAATGGTTTTAGTGACTGAGATAAATCAACAATCACAACTCAAAACATAGTTTTCTCCACAATACTTAGTTCACAAAGCATGTGATTCTGTCAGTAAGGCATAAAACAAGGAATAACAAAGAGATAACATACAACAAGGCATATGGCCATTATCATTTCCAGTTCAGAAATATGCATGCTGACTGCATTAGTATTACTAATATGTAATTATAGAAGAAGCAAACCTTCAAGAAACATACAAAGAAATGTAATGTGTTAGACTGTTAGCAACAATGCTGTCAAATGTTATCACACGTAGTGTCCATCACATGGGAGAAACCAAACGAAGGTTGTGTGTGTGTGTGTGTGTGTGTTGTGTGTGGGGGCGGGGCAGGGAGGGGTGGGGGTGCCTGGCTCCTTTGCCGCCCAAATGTTAGTGTAACTACCCCTCCAGTCTGCAATAATTCTACATAATTGCAGACCAGAGTCCCAGATATTTGTGTAGCAACCTGACAGTATTACATATTTCTTGAGTCTAAAAGATTGGGTTAGAAATACATGGTCATTTTTTATTTTAACAAAGAGGTTATTTTAATGATACATTATGTAATCTGTATTGAGTACTTCCTTTAGTTTCAGGAATGCACCAGAATATCATATACCCCTGGGTAATTTCAAAAGTGTATCGGCTAATATCAAAAGTGTATCATATAGACATATACCAATATAGCATCACAGTAAAAACATCACTACTCTCAAGCTCATATTGTAATCTTTACGTTTCTCACTTTCACTCTCCAAAAGCTTTCAAGCTCACCAAAACCAATAATTGCTGCCTATTCTGATTTCTCTTCTTGCTTTCTCCTTCCCTAAAATACTTTGTTTTCAGATTCTTTTTATCTTTTATAAATCGGAAAAAAACTGAGCATAGCATTAATAAATTAAGTTCCTTCACCCAAAACCGGATATAAAAAGTAAAATGTCACAAAATAGCAGCAAAGTTCAAAGAACAAACATAATTTATAGCAAGCAAGGAACTCACCTTCAATGACAACTAACAAGCGAAGCAACAGGGGAGCTAAGAGAGAACAGAGGAAAGAAAACAAGAGGGGACTAATATTGTATTACAAGCAGTAACGCCTAACATATGTTACACAGTAGAGGCAAATGATGCATTTTGAAAATTATTCCCATGGTATCTAGCTACCTAATGCCTTTGTAAAACTAGAGAGTACCCCATATTGTGAAATAAATGTATCTATTGGTACTATTCAATGACAGATAAGAAGCATATATTAAGAGATTCTATCAAAACATTGAATTAAAATACCATATTAGTTACACCATATATTAATGGAGTATGGCCCATTCAAAGGAAGAAAAATGACAATAACAGATCAAGCAATCTTGAGTTACTATAAAAACTGGCAAAACAAAGCCTCCGTGTACCCAAAAAATGGAAACCAAACTACAACCAATCAAGGATATGCCTTTACAGGGAGTACAGACACAATTAAGCGACAGCAGATATTTTATCAGCAAAGGTCAATTATAAGTTTATAACTCACCTAGTTAAAACAACAAAACTCAGCATCAGCTCAGCCCTGCAGCTGGTTTGGCAAGGAAACGTCAATAATGCTTGCAGCTTGCTTGCCAGAGTAGCTATGCCTTGACCTAACATTTTGGGGACTTAGGCCATACATATCCTGACAGACATAATCATTATGAAAACCTGCAAATGGACGGAGAATTTTGTCATTTATTATCGGACTCTTGTTTGAACAAATACGATGTGATACATGTTCAAGTTAAAAAGTTTCATATACAAAAGAAAGTTCCTCTTTCCAGCTTGGGGTGTGTGTGTGTGGGTGGGGGGGGGGGGGGGGGGG
>PYUH01004045.1:2059224-2125357 GCA_016808085.1 Suaeda aralocaspica
AAAAAAAAAAAAAATTTGGGGAGTAGGCCTACATATCCTGACAGCATAATCATTATGAAAACCTGCAAATGGACGGAGAATTTGTCATTTATTATCGGACTCTTGTTTGAACAAATACGATGTGATACATGTTCAAGTTAAAAAGTTTCATTACAAAAAAAGTTCCTCTTTCCAGCTTGGGGTGTGTGTGTGTGGGGGGGTGGGGGGGGGGGGGGGGGGGGAGTTACCCCATCAATAAGGAGAATAATGACAACTTTCTTTAGCAAGCAAGAAGTTAAACTTGTAAATGGGATCATAATCTTTCTTTTTTACATTGAGTTAAAGTGTGGATCTTTGTTTTGTGATTTGTCTTTAAATCTCACTTAATCACACTCAGCTGATGAAACAGAAATTCTATCTCTCTTTATCTGTCAAGTCCAAATATACGAGCCTAAAAAGAAAGAAACATCATATTAAAGATAACTTACAGAATCAATGAGTAAAATCCATCTTCCAATATGCTACAAGGTATCCTGAGAGATATGTATTCCAAATCCGCTAAATGCCATTCCAAACTTTCTCCACCCATGTGTACTCCATAGCAAACACACATAGTAAATTCAAATTCAACAAAAGGCTTTCTCAATTGCTTACATTAAACCAGCGTCGTCAAACCAGCATATCTGACAAATAAAAATATTGTGTCTCTTGAACTTTGTACAGTGAACTTACAGTGAACACCAGTTTTCTGGTGTTTACAGAGAATATCCATGCTGAACAACATGAATCCAAGTGGTATAGATTGAGTTAGCTTCAGGGTGGTCCTGTCAGCAGTAGCAAAGCTGTGCACCGTGCTATTGACCTCAATCCAGCTATAACCAGGTTTCTTTTTGATGTGGACTCTTCATTGCCGATCTTAAATCTGACACAGCTTCATATGCCCAGTTGATCCATAACATTAGACATCAAACATAACTCCCACAATGTTCAGGAAGTTCAATTATATGCTTGGCAGCAATCTCAGCAAAAGCAGTGTTTCCGTGAAGCCTACATGTGCTAAAAAGGCCCTCAAATAAAGCCTACTCCAATAGGCAATGTCAATAAACAATTCATAAGCCTTGTCGAGCTGCCCCGCCCTTACAGCATGTCCACCATACAAGCATAATGTTCAATAGTGGGAGCAAACATATAAAGACTCCATTGTGATAGGTATTCACGGCCCCGACTCAAAAGGCCCGCATGACTACATGCCGACAATACACCAATGAAAGTGACTGCGTCAGGTGCAATTTTCTCAGCACACATAAAGTCAAACATAGACAGTGCCTTGCTTCCTTGACCAGCATACCAAATCCGATGATCATATGTTCCACGATGCAACATCTCTGACATCCATCTTGTTAAAAACCATGTAAGCATCCCTCAATCTACCACATCTTACATACACATCCATAAGAGTATTGTTACAAGCAAGGGAAAATCATTCACATTTCTGCTACTCCCGTATCCTTAACAATCATGTACTTGTGGATTTCTTAACATGCAACAAAGCAGCCAGATGGAACTGCAGGAAGTACTGCTGTGAACAGTGACCAAATCAGGTTAGCACCAGAGTCTAACATCTATGAAAAAGTCCAATGTTCCATGATGATCAGATTGTTCTTGAGCACTTAAAAGTGTATTCCATGGAATAAGTCCTTTCTTCCATTAACTCAAAGACCTTCACAGCTTCATTAACAAATTGCATTTCCATACATATCAATCAGTACATTTGAGACTGAAACAACTGATTCAAAACCCTTCTTATCGCAAAGGCATGGACCAAACATCCATTTCTAAGTCTGCACTCATAGCCAAAGCTGACAAAACCCCTGTGCTGTGAATCATTTGGCATAATATCATCTTCAATCATACTCCTAAATATCTCCAACGCCATATAAATTCCTCATTATGAACATAACCATGGATCATAGCTTCCAAAGTACAGCATCCTTCACAGGCACACTCACCAAAGACATGATAGCTTCACTCATGGCCCTGAAATTCAAGTAACAGTTGACCAAAGCGCTGCCAATAAATACATCTGATTCCAACCCAAGCTAAACAACAAAGCATGACTTGTAACCTCTACAACTTCTGAACAGCCCTTAATTGCACAAGGAAAGGTAAACTGTTGGCTGAAAACCTTGATGCCTCATATGCAATAAAGCTCATAACCTCTATTTAAATTGTGCGAACAAATCCGCAATGATAGCATTGTAAGTATATACGTTATGAATACTTTCGGACATTGAAAAAACAGAAAAGCATATATCATGTCATGCATTTGGAATACATTGATAAGGCTCGTAATTGATAAGGCGACGTTAAAGGCTGTTCCTGAGCATCCATGAATGGAGGTCTTTGCCTTTGCACAAGTTGGAGTGTGAGCAAAAAAGTTGTAGAAGGTTATACATCCAGGGATAGTGTCTATATTGGCTGGGAAGGCTGCAGAGAAGAAAATGAGACAAACCTAAACGAGAGCGACATACGTCTTTACCACAAGAACTGAGAATAGAATACTTCTTCTAGACACCATGATAGAAAATGGAAATACACCCTTCCGCCACAATGTAGGGTGAATATACTGCAGACTACAAACTTGAATGTCTTCCTAACCTCTAGCTTTGAGATCATTGCAGCATCCTACCTGAACGAACTGATTCGAAAAGAGAAAAGGGGTTTACATTTCCATTTTGTCAAAAATGAGAAGAAGCAAAATATAAAGACCCCAGAAGCGTATTCGATTTCAAGCATTTACATGAAAGTAATTAACCTTATGTAAACAGACATAATTCTTCAGTGCTAATTCTTTCTAAATTTAGTTATGCACCACCCAAAATAGCAGTTAAAACCTAAAATTATAGAATGGAACCAGGAATGCTCATTTACAAGTTACAACCCCTCTTTGAGCTCTTCACCCCTAGCCTCGGAACCGAAAATGATACTTAGCATCAAACCCACAGTCCACCACTGCTAAAGAGCACCCTATGCATTCCCTTAATCTCCATTTTACATTACAACCAGCCTTGTGGACTACTTGTATGGCCAAACATAATTTCCAATCGCCAAAAATATATTGAACAAAACTTCAAAGCTAACAACAAAGAATATAGATTTCACAACAAACATCATTAAAATTCATAAAACCAATATACCCATTTCACTGATTTGGAATATAATTAGCCAATTAACCATACACCTTCTAATATTGCAGAACATATGAAATTCATATAACTAAAATGTACCCACATCAAAAATCACAAATTTGGGAATAATAAGAAAATAAAGGAATACAAATTCATGTGATGAAGCAAACAAAAAGACCCATGTTAAGTTCAGATAAAATTACAACAAAATAATATGAATTATAGAGAATCAATTAAAAGAAGAGGAATTAGAGAAAAGACAAATTAAAGTGGTAATTAATAATTACCTCATTAACAACATCATTGAAAGTAGTGTATAAATGATAGAGTTCAAGAGTATACGGAAGCTGAGGAGGGAACACCGCAAAAAACTGCCAACTGTTTTTTTTTCCAAAAAATTTATCGATTAACTACCTTTTTAAAACTTTTTTTGTCAGTTCCACCTTTAAAAAAAAAATATCAATTATCACCTTTTAAAAAACTTTTTTTTCTTCAATAAGACCTTTAAGCTTTTCCAATTTGAACTGCCAGATACAGAGGTGACTCCCTAGTGCACCCGTTCACTTCCCTCCTAATTTATAATCTCATTTACTCCATCTTTAAATCACACCCAACTCCTAAAATAAATCATCTTCAAATCTTTTCCTCCAAATTAAACAATCCAATTGAAAAAAAATCCAAAAATTAGGGTACACAGTGTTAATAAACTCTACAAATTTTGACATGCATTCATCAACATATTCACAACAAATAATAACACGAAAATCTATCAGATCAAATTGGGGTTTAATAGTGAATTATCACACAAATTCGTAGAAAAATGGAACTCAAAAACGAAAGTTAATGTATCGCCTTTTGACATATGTGTAACTAATATTTTCTGATTCCAGTTGTCATTGTAAGCATTTACAGAAAAACCCAAATCAGCTTAGAAAATCACAAAAATGTCGACAGATGAAAAGCAACTGAAAATAATGAAAGTCTGGAAAACTTACTACCCTATACTGACACAATTGATGAAATCAATTGATTGTCTTGATCCCAATTGGTATTCCCTTGGTTGGTACAGTGTAATTTTTTTGAAAATGTGAATAAGTGGTAGGTTGGTAGTGATTTGAATATAAACATATGTTGATGAGTAATAGAGTGTAGGATGGAGTATAAGTATAAAAAAATTATTACAACACTATTTTAATAAGTCACCCCTGTAGTCCGGCAGTCATCCCGAAAAAGGTCGCCGGAGTCTTAGGTCTGTCTCGTCAACTTATTTTGCTGACCTGACTATTTTTGCTGAATGAACTTTTTTTGTGCTGACTTATTTTTACTTATCTGAACTTATTTTGCTGAACTAAACTTATTTTTGCTGAAATTAACATAGTTAAGGATTGAATGATTATACTGAACTGAACTTATTTTACTGAACTAAACTTATTTTTGCTGACGAATTATTTTGTGAAAATAAGTAAAATAAGACGAGGAGAACATGGCTTTAATAACAAAAAAAAGTTTTAAACGGTGGTATGAAAAAAAAATTAAAAGGTGGTAACTGCCAAAAAAAAGTTTTGAAAGGTGGTAACTGTCAATTTTCTTTTTTTTTTGAGTTATTGGTCATGAGTTACTGAGTTACATCGTTTACGGGATTTGCGGAGTATGCAGCTAAATTAGCAACCGCCCAAACGTTGTCAAAAAAAAAAAAAAAAAAAAAAAAAAAAAAAAAAAAAAAAACTTTATCGTATCAATTTAGATGTTTTAGTGTAATAAAAAAAAACATATACATCATCGTATTAAATTTTAGTTTATCAAATTAAGTGTTTTAAATATTTCAAATGACATATTGTAGAATTGTAAAATGTGAGGTAGAAGTGTCTTTTTCAAGTGTAAAATAAGAATGATTTGAAAATTTTGAGACTAAAATGTCATTAAGATGTTTGTAACATCTCAATTTGATCATTAAATGCACGATTTGAATAATTTTTGGAAGAAAAGATAGTGAGGAAGAATAGAAGGGACTCATGTGATGAAGAGATTAATGGAAATTATTGAATAAAAGAAAAATGATGCATCTAATTTGATGAACCCATTTGAATACATCGAAAATCATATGAGGGAGTACTTGAACTCTTGAGGTACATAATACATACCGATGTGGCACGCCAATCATGCACGTGTCAGCATAATACCGGGCCATGTGTTCACTAAAAGTTCAGGTGGCACTGCACATGGCAATGACTGAGACCACCAAGGTGGGCTCCACACGGCCACGTGTCGGTAAGATGGGCCACGTGTCCACAACAATACTCAAAGAAGAGAAACATTGTCACGTGTCACAACCCCATTCGACACTACAAGGAAGGATAAAAAGAGGATTTGGGCCTTGAGTCTTGAATGTAAAAGCCCATGAAGCTTTTACAAGTTAACCAATTAGACGATGGCAAATGTCATCGTCCAATTGTTGGCCTCCAAACCAAAAGGCTATAAATACCCCTCAAAATCTCTTTTGGGGCATTCAATATTCAATTATCCTTCATTATTCTTACATCACACTAAGAGAATTTCTCTCACTGTTCCCTCCTAGTTTACCAAATGTTAATTATTGTTACTTTCCTTAATCCTCATACAAATACTTAATAAGCATTGGAGGGGGAAAAAATCTACGAGGATTTTTATTCCCTTGTTTTGCAGGAATCGAGGTCCGAGCCATCAGAGAAGTGAACAAGCCAACACTGTCCGTCTGACGTGTAGTCCTCTAGTTCCCACTCACGTATTCAGTTGAAGAGACCCCAGGAACACTTCCTACATCATTTGGCGCCGTCTGAGGGGAGGGCACCTGAGGATGAACTGGTGGTTCACATCCAACGAGGATGAGACTCGATACCTTGATCAAGCCGGGAACTATGAAACCGGACAAGAAACTGGCTCTCCTAAGGGGAAAGCAATAGAGGATCAACCGTGACTATGGGTCAACTCAAGAGTATCTTGGAAGGTCTCAAGTGTCCTTACGGTGTCTACGGGAGCATTCCCAGAGAGAACTCATGAGGAGGGTGATCTCGGAGAAAGCTTAAAGGGAAGTGTGTCAAGAAAATCAGTGAAGGGGAAGACTAACTTTCCAGGAGAAAGTTGAAAAAATCACGAAGAGAAAGAACTCCATTGAAAGCTCAATGGGGGTGCACTCAGAAAAGTATCTGTCACTCCTAAGTATAAGCCAAAATGGGAGGGGCAAAAGGACAAACTGAAGTAAGCAGGACAAGATCTGATGCTAGAGAATTCATTGAATTCAAAAGTCATTAGCTCATGATGCTAGAGAGTATCTTGAGGCTAAGAGACTTCGAGTAAGGATGCAGAGAATTAGCAATGAAAGGAGGGCATCTAGCAGAGATGCAAGAGAATATTTGAACTCCAAACGAGCCCAGCGTGAACAGAGTCGCTCTGACTCACGGGTTCAACTGCAACCAAAGAGATGTCTGATTCACATCCATTCAATCTTGAATTAGATAAGCATAATGGTGAAGAGAATCTGAGATACAAGATTGAGAAGAAGAAAACTGAGAAAGCAGATCAAGCTAGAAGAGAGCAAATGATCCAATACTGGGAAAACAGGGTGAGACCTGAGGAGCTTTATATGGCCAAGCAGGTACCTAATGATCCTACGGGGATCATCGGGGATAAAGCGGGTTCTATGTCTATGAATTGGACAACCTCATTTGCTGCATCAATCATGATGGCTCCTCGCCCAGTTAAATTTAAGATGCCTAATGTAGAGACTTTTGATGGAACAACTGACCCAGAAGAACATTTGGCAACATATNAACATTTGGCAACATACAAACACTTGATGTATTTTCAAGGTTTGGATGACGCAACTTGGTGCTGCTATTTCCCAGCAACACTTAAGGGAATAGCTCAAAAGTGGTTTAATAGTTTACCTAACCAATCCATCAACAGTCTCCATGAGTTGAGTACAACCTTTGTACATCATTTCATGGCTAACAAACGTGAGAAGAAGACGAGTATGCACTTAACCAAGATCGTGCAAGGTGAGAAGGAATCATTAAGAAGTTACGTCCAAAGGTTCAATCTTGAATCATTGCAGATACCTAACCTCTCTGAAGGAGTTGCCTTTGATAGCTTCTTCAGAGGGCTGCGTGATGGAACCTTTAAGTTTGATGTGGTCAGAAGGAATTGTAAAACCTTGAAGGGGATTCTGGAGGAGGCTGAATGCTTTATCCATGCTCAGGAGCTATGCGCTTCCACCCGCAAGGACAAGAAGAATGATCACGGCTCAAAAAACAAAGATCAGAAGAGACATGCTACTTGGATGGCTGGCTCATCAAACAAGTCAAATGATCAAAATAGGAAGAGAAAGGTGAATAATGCGCCAAGAGGTGAAAATCACTAAGGATCTCCTTCAGTCTTTAGGAGATCCAGAGGGAAATTGACATTGATGATCCACCTCCATTGAGAAGTGCAAAAGAAGATCGAGATTCAAGTAAATACTGCTACTTTCACAAGGATGTGGGGCATCATACCAATGATTGCTTCAATCTTCGGAGAACCCTTGAAGCTCTTGCTGCTAAAGGGAAGATTAGTCAACATTTAATCAAGTCATCTGACAAGAGTGCCAAGCAGAAGTCAGACTCTAAAAATGAGGTGACAAAGGAGGGCTATGAGACAGAAGATGTTGTCTATGTAATCTCTGGGGGCTTTGCTGCTGGAGGTCCTACTATGAAGGGAAGTAAAGAATATGTGCGACGCCTAGTTCGGGAATCGTCACCTGAAACTGGGGAAGATGCTAAAATTAAATTTCTGGAAGTACTAATCAGTGACAGGGATTGGGGCAAAGTCCGAACACCTCATGATGACCCCCTGGTAAAAGAGCTGAAAGTGGAAAATATGAAGGTAAAGAGAATACTTGTTGACATGGGAAGTTCATCTGATATAATCAGTTACAGTTGTTTGAGGAAGTTGAAGTATGATTCATCAAAGTTAGAACCAATCCACCATCCCATCATTGGGTTTGGAGGAGAAATTATCAATCCCTTGGGAACAGTGACTTTGCCGGTTCGAGTCGGAGATAAAGACTGTGCTCGAAATATGTTCGTCAAGTTCCTTGTAGTGAAAGAGCTACAGGCATACAATGTGATTCTTGGAAGGCCAACACTCAATGTCGTCCGGGCAGTTATTGTTACCCACCTCATGCTCATGAAGTATGAGTGTAACAATTGTACTGTGGGAACAATTCATGGAGACCAGCAACTGGCAAGAGAGTGTTATGTAACCACATTAAAAGCGGAAGCCTGGTCAAGTGAAAGTGGCGTACCAAGTAAGAAAAGGAAAGTTGAAGAAGTTCCCAAGGACTAAGTTATGGCTGTTTATAGCTTGAATCAAGCCCCGNATCAAGTTCCTAGAACTCAACCTGGAGGTGAACATGAAGACTTTGTGTTGGATGAGTTGAAGCCTGACAGAACGGTGAAAATTCAACAGACCAGGGCATTTCTGCTAACTTTGCTTCCGTAGGCTATCCTCAGACCAATGGACAAGTTGAAGCTTTCAATAAGATAATCAGTGATGGACTGAGGATGAAGCTTGAGAAGGCTAAAGGATTATGGGTCGATGAATTATACAATGTCTTATGGTCGATAAGGACCACCGTCAAGAACTCAACCGGAGAAACTCCCTTCATGTTGGTGTACGGAGCTGAAGCTGTTCTTCCCATAGAAATGTGTGAACCTACTCTCAGAGTGATGTTGTATAATGAGGATGCGAGTTGAGAATTGATGAAAGCTGCCCTTGATACCCTACCTGAAATGAGAGGTAATGCCTTGCTTAGACATCAAATGTACAAGCTTCGGATGGCTAGAGAACATAATAAAAGGGTTAATAATAGGCCCATGAAGCTTGGAGATCTAGTTTTGAGAAGAGATGCGAAGCCATAGGACGGGCAAATGAGTAAGGTAAGTTGACTCCGAATTGGGAAGGACCCTACGAGATTGTGGAAATTGTTCGAGATGGTACTTATCAACTCAAGAGTTTGGATGGTTATGAGCTGCCACGAACTTGGAATACTAATAACTTAAAGAGGTATTACATGTAATCTTGATTTACGGAATCAGATGAATAGGCTACGGCCATATAAATAAGGTCCAAGTTGATTTTTTTTATAGAAATTGGAGTTTACATTTGTATTAAAATTGGCTACGGGCCATAATTAATGAAAACTCTATTTTTGTATATGTGATAATTTAATTTATTACATTTTATTTTGCTTATTAAGCAAGGCTAGGGCAAGACCCTAAAGCCCTGGTGAATCTTATGAATTCCCATTAGGGCAAGACTAGGGCAAGATCCCAAAGTCATACTTTGTTACTTAAGCAAAAAGAGACTTAAGACAAAGGAAGTAGGACTAAGGGTCTTACAATTAGACCAAGTGTCTTAAAAGTAGGACTAAGGGTCTTACAATTAGACCAAGTGTCTTAAAAATGTGACTAGGAGTCCTTGAAAATGTTAAGGGCATTAAGATTAAAAAGCTATATTACTTGCTTCGATTCCTTAAGTTTAAGGGCAATCAATACTAGGACTTCTAGTAAACTTAGCGATGTCAGCAAAAGGCTGATCCTGGTAAACTTGAAGCTTAATTTGGGGCAAAGAGAACCCTACAAGTCTATCAGAAATGGAAAAAGGAGATAAAATTTTAAAGTTACATTTAAAATACTTCTTATGAGGAAGTATTCTCCATAGGGAACAATAAGAGTTTCCATTGGTAGGTTAGTTATGAACTTCCTAAGGGAAATCATAATTAAAGTTCCTAACATCCCATGGGGAACCTTGAGAAGGTGAATTAAGAGTTCATATTTTTTAAACCTGTAATGCAAGATCCCATGGGGAACCTAGAGAAGATGAACCAAGAGTGATCAAGGAATAAGCAAGAAATCAAGCAAAGACTGCATTGAAAGAAATTTAAATCAAATATTACAAGAAACACTTTAAAAGTGTTCCTACTGAAATCATTGTTCAAAATATGCTAAGTTAATATTGTTCAAACAAATTAAACACAATCATTAAAATTTTGAAGAGCATCAGCCTTGATGTTTGTCATTATGGACTTCTGAAGCTTATTTGCTCTTCTCTTCTTCTTCTTGCTTCTCCTTCTCAACACTCTCTTCTTCTTCATCTTCACTCTCTTCTTGAATTTCTTCTTCTTCTGAATAGTCAAAGGAAGGAGGAGGAGTTGCTTCAGCTTGTTTTTTGATATGAACCATGTTGACATAGTTCAATCTTCTTTCAAAGGAGTCAAAGGCTAGATATTCCTCTAACCTCATTTCCCAAGCTTCTAAGCACATCTCTCTAAGGAAAGCTTGACCCTCCATGTATTTCTCAATAGCAGTGGTTGAGATCTTTTGTTCAGCTTCTTCCTTTTCATTTTTTAGCTTCTCCTTCTCCTCCTCAGCTTCCTTGAGCTTCCTCTTCAGCTCATCCACTTCCTCTCTGAGTCTTTTGGCCTCTTCCTTAGCATCCTTGGCATCTTTTTCAACGCGACTTTGGTTAGTAATGACAGCAGAAGCCTTCTCCACAGTCTCTTTGTCAGCATGGATCTGGTTAGCCAGTTCCATGCTCCTCTCCAAGACTACCTGCTAGTCTTCCTTGGTTTTGTGGAGATCTCTGGAAAGAGCATTCATTGTGTGCTGCCATTTGGCCTCAATCTTATTTGTTTGAGCCACTACATAAGTAGCGGCTTTGTCATAGAATTCCATGCACTTTTTGTTTTCAGCCTTCATGGATCCATAGAGTTTGGCCAAGTGTTCTAGACGGAACATAGACTGCAAGGGAAGTGAAACAAAGAGTTAGTTGATAAAATAATAATAATGAGAAGAGAATGGAGAAGAACATAGTTTTTGGAAGCATACCTCAGAAAGGTTATTGAAGATGGGAAGAAGGTGGCCTCTGACAGATCCCTTGAGTGACTCCTTGTACTCGGGTTCTCCACAGCTTAAGATCTCCCTAATCAACCCCCTTTTGTAGTTGGAGTCAAATTTTTTGCTGGTTGAAGGGAAATCCTCCTCGTCATCAAGGAAGTTGGGGGATTCAGCCTCATCTATTATGGGAACCGGTAAAACTATGGCATTAGGGTTCCTAGAAGAGTTAATGGTATCTGAAGATGAGCGTATAGTTTGACAGAATCTGTGACTAAACTTACCCCCAGAAGCTCTAGCTTGAGCCTTAACACTTTCAAGAATGTTTCTGTTAACATATTTGGAGAGTCCAATAACAGGATCCTCATCAAGAGGAGAAGGAGGAGGTTCAGAAACGCCAGCTGATTAGGAAGCAGGCATTGTGTTGAGGGGAGTAGCAGAAATGCTTTCTTTCTGGAGAATGGTTAAGGCAGTCAAAGGATCAACCAACCCATTGTCACTCTCCAAGGGGCTATCTTGTTCAGTCGGAGGAGTTCTGTTCCTCACCCCTATCATGAAATCACTCTCCCCAATCACGAAGGCACTCTTCCCAGAAAGGTAGGAAGTGTGGGGACTTGACTCAGTAAGCTCAATGGGAGCTGCAGCAGCTTTGGAGGAAGCACTCTTTCTTCGGCTCTTCTTTGAGCCTATACCTTGTGCTTCTGGTACTTCCTCGTTCTTCCTCTTGTGGGAGGGTTTTGGCTTCCTCCCAGAAGACTTGCTTGTCTCCTGAAAAATATAAGTGTTAGAAGAGTATAAAGGAATATTCAACATATCCTACTAAGATGAACAACTTTCAGAGCAAAATCAATAACTTCCCTCTTTGTGTACATCCTAGTTTGCCGACTTGAACGTACATTGACACAAAGTGGGGAAGCCACTGCTTACAACTTCCTAGGTGGAGACATCAAACAATACTTCCTCTCTTGTGCCTCCTCAGGTTCAACTTGCAACTTCCAAAGTCTAAGCTTCCTAATTTGCCGAGTTGAACGTAGAATGACACAAAAGAGGGAAGTTGAACTTACATAATTATACTTCTCAAGGTGAAGTCATGAATTAATACTTCCTAAAGGGAAGTATCATATTAAATCTTCCTAAGGGGAAGCAATGAATTAATACTTCCTAAAGGGAAGTGTCATATTAAATCTTCCTAAGGGGAAGCAATGAATTAATACTTCCTAAGGGGAAGTGTCATATTAAATCTTCCCAAAGGGAAGTAACGAATTAATACTTCCTAAGGGGAAGTGTCATATTAAATCTTCCTAAGGGGAAGTAATGAATTAACACTTCCTAAATGGAAGTTTTAAATTAAATCTTCCTAAGGGGAAGTAATGAATTGATACTTCCTAAAGGTAAGTATCATATTTAATTTTTCCAAGGGGAATTGGTGAACTAATACTTCCTAAGGGGAAGTATGATCTCAAAGCTTCCTAAGGGGAAGTAAAAGGACTTCCCCTCCTTGTGCCGTTCTACGTACAACCCGGCAAATAAGAAAGTCAAAGACTTCCCACTTTGCCGAGTTGAACGCACATGGACACAAAGAGGAGAACTCTGAGGTCATTCTAACTTCCTAAGGGGAAGTATGATCCTAAAACTTCCTACGGGGAAGTCTTAAATATTTTAGCTTCCTACGAGGAAGGAACTTCCTATAAAAGGAAGGCTACACATACTTCCTAAGTAAAAGTAAAGTTTTAAACTTCCTAAGGAGAGGGAAGACTTGTAACTATTATACAACTTCCCTACTTAGTGCCCACCTGCGTTCAAGTCAGCAAAGTGGGAAGTCACTAAGTAGGGAAGTCCCTAATAACATTCCTAAGAGGAAGTGTTTAAATACCTAACTTCCCCACTTAGTGCCCGCTTGCGTTCAAGCTGGCAAAGTGGGAAGACTCTAAGTGAGGAAGTCTGTCAATATGATAAAAAAAAAAAAAAAATATATATATATATATATATATATATATATGAAACTAAAATGCAAGTCTTAGTTTTGCAAAAATGTAAAATACCTGAGTCTTCGCCTTCTTTGAGGAAGTATCCTCCCCCAGCTTTTGAGAAACTTGCTTCCAGAACTCTTTTTGATTCATACTTCCTTTCTTGAATGGAGGAAGGTCAGCAAGAGCTTCTTCTGCAAAAAGAAAGGATACTTGGCTAGTTAAGTGGAGAAAGAAACAGAAGTCCAGTATCAAATGATAAAGCAAAATTAACCTGGTTATACTCATCCCCATAAATTACACCAGCAGCAACAAGGAAGTTGCGATCTAAGAAGAATTCGCTAAAGGGGATCCAGTTGTAGGGAACTGTCAGAGATTGTTTCTTGATCTCCACTATGGTAGATCTGAAGTATTATAAGTTTTGTTGCTCATTATCACTCAATCTAGGAAGCTCAAAGGATCTTCCTAGGCACTTTGGAAAAGGATTCCATTTTTTCATCACTTTTACCAATTTTTTGTTGTGGGACTTCACAAACACAAAATGGTTCCTCCAATTGGGAACCTTGTTGGCTTTTTCTACACAAGTGAGGAACCCCTCACTTTTTTTCAGATAGAACCACCCACGTTTGCAGTGGGAGGCCTTTGAGAGATGGTGAAGATGAAGGAAGACCTTAGAAGAAGCTTTCACTCCTCTAAGACCACAAGAAGTCACATAAGACATTATGTGAACCCAAGAATTGGGAGTAAGTTGACATAGGCCAATGTCATACTTTTTGAAGAGATTAAAAATGAATAAGGAAGTGGGAAACCTAAGTCCTAGGTCAATTACTTCAGTATAAACAGGGAAGCAGTCTTCCGAGGCATCCAGAATGGTATCCCCCTTGTTAGGGATGATCAGCTCAAAATACTCATTATTAAAAATTAAGTCACTACTCAGTTTATCCTTATTTACACCATCTACATATTCATCGGAGATCACTACATCATCAGCACCAGGATAGGCACCTCTCTTTTTCTTAGGCTTGGAAGTGGTAGCCTCATAAGCCTCTCTTTTTCTAGTAGTAACCTCCCTTACTTCCTCAGGAGCTTCCTGTGCAGCTTCAGCATCCTCTCTTCCCTCAACCTGGGGAGTAGGATCTTGCTGATCAAGAGGATTCACATCTGAAACTTCAGATGCTGGAACTCTCAAAGTAGCAGTATCTTTATAGGCAGTTTGCTTAACTCTTGCCATTGCAACTTCCTGCACAGGAAGAGAAGGAAGTAGGAAAGACCCAGACAATAAGTGATCAGGAACAACAGAAGATTGAGTTCCAACAGAAGAAGTAGTACGAGGAGAAGGAAGTAATTTAATAGAGTTCTCATTATTATGTGGGGAAGAAGAGGATGAAGAAGCCATTGGAAAATAAAGACAAAGAAGTAAAGGAAAAACAAGAAAGAAAAAGAATTCAGGTAAATACCTGAAAAAGAGAAGAAAACTAGAATCTACTGTTCACACCGGAAATCGCCGCAACAACTCGCCGGAAATCGCCTCTGAAGCTTCTTGGGAGTTTGAGAGAAATCTTGAGAACTTTTAGAGAGAGAAAGTGAAATAAAATGATTAAAAATGATTGTGAAACAATCATTTTCAATCATCTTATATATATAGAAATTTGAAGGGGCACAAGAGCAAATTCCCCCTTCAAATTTGAATTTCCCCCCAAAAAATCAAAAGGGGTGGCTGCGGCATTAATAAATGCTAAGGAGGGTTACAAAATAACTTCCGAAACAGAAAGAGACGTCAGTTGGGGCATGGATTATGGATCCAAACACCCAACTGAGGGGCAAATGATGTGGCACGCCAACTCATGCCACGTGACAGCATAATACCGGGCCATGTGTCCACTAAAAGTCCAGGTGGCACTACCACATGGCAATGACTGGACCACCAAGGTGGGCTCCACACGGCCACGTGTCGCTGTAAGATTGGGCCACGTGTCCACAACAACTACTCAAAAGAAGAGAAACCTCTGCCACGTGTCGCAACCCCATTCGACACTACAAGGAAGGATAAAAAGAGGAATTTGGGCCTTGAGTCTTGAATGTAAAAGCCCATGAAGCTTTTACATGTCATCGTCCAATTCGTTGGCCTCCAAACCAAAAGGCTATAAATACCCCTCAAAATCATCATTTTGGGGCATTCAATATTCAATTCATCCTTCATTCATTCTTACATCACACTAAGAGAATTTCTCTCACTAGTTTCCCTCTCTAGATTACCAAATTGTTAATTATTGTTACTTTGCCTTAATCCTCATACAAATACTTACATAAGCATCGGAGGGGGGAAAAATCCTACGAGGATTTTATTCCCTTGTTTTGCAGGAATCGAGGTCCGAGCCATCAAGAAGTGAACAAGCCAACACCTGTCCGTCTGACGTGTAGTCCTCTAGTTCCCACTCCACGTATTCAGTTGAAGAGACCCTATCAGGAACACTTCCTACATCACATACGACTTGTGTTACACTGCTAGACTTGTAAGATTGCTAACCTATGCGGTCAAGATAAAACATGTATTTGACTTTTACTACACCTATTCGAGCAATGACTTCACCTACACGGCTACACCTAAACCTACACCTATCATATGCATGAGGTCAAAGTTTCGATTGCTCTTACAACGGCAACAAAGTTTTAATCCAAAACCTACACCTATCATATGCATGAGGTCAAAGATTCGGTTGCTCTTACAATGGCAACAAAGCTTTAATCCAAAAATAATTTAGATCAACTAGACACCTAAACATAAATCAATAAGAGATTCAATAAGTTGTACCAGCCAATAATGCTGGGAAACTTGAAAATATTTGCTACTGTAAAACTTCAAATGGCTTGTGATTTAATATTATTTACTCCATATGTTATTTATCTAACCTATTATTAAGCTATAAGCTGATAAGGTTAATATGCTCCCTAATTAACCCTAAATCTTATGGATCAACTTTCACAAGCGAGGTAAAAAAAACTTGCAATATCTCAAATGTACAATCGTTAATCCACAAAGTTTCACTGAAAGAATGTTATGGAGTATCATTTATTTGAGGATTACAAAATCTTGGAAAAAATATTACAAAATTTCCACACATTGATGTACACATTTGCTAAGAACGCTTGGCCTAATTCTAAATGGTGTCTTAGACTAGTACATATTGATACAATCTACTGCAGAGGTACATGGGCAAAAAGAATTCAGCAAGCAGCTTGATAGTATAATTATTCGGACAGAAGCTGCCGCTTTTATCTGGGAAGATCCAAGTCCGATGTAAAATGGATCACCTCAGCTGAATTTCCCACCGAAATCTGCAGGCTTTGCCAGCAGTCCAACAGGACAGATGAATATAATTTGAGTCGTATACATAAAGATACAGAGTGCCTCGAGAAAGATGTTTGATTCACTTTTTACACATTTAACCTAGGCCGATTCAGATCTCGTTCGAGGGAATATCCTGTGAAACAAGGGCGACTTTATTTAGTTTATTACCAAGCTTTTAAAGAACAATTCACACGTACTTCTGATTTAAGCGATCACATGCTGAAACAATAAAGAACAACAAAATGTAACTACATGCTGAAATCAACACAGCAACACTGCTTTGGATAAGGAGGATTTGGAGAGGAACGAAGGAAAATGAGTGATTCAAAGTCGCTTATTTTTGGATTTATTTTTCCTACTTCTCAGTAAACTACCTTCAAAAGGGAAAATTTTGTAAAGAAAACCTCACTAAAGCATAAGCCTAAACTCCTAAAGGTACAAATTTCAGATGATGCCAAAAGGAAAGGATTGTCAAACAATTGCTACTTGGGAGTACAAAAACTTCCAAGAAATAAACTCGACATTTCTGTAGTTCTACTCCTATCCCCCTTCTCTACCAGTAACAAAAAAGGATTATGTTTATCACCACTTATTAAGCAAATGCATACCTCATACTACAGAAGAAAATCAAATGTTGTCGCCTTGATCATCTGCCTCTTCAAGAATGACATATTTTGCAGGGATATTAGTAACAGGCAGCTCCCCAGCACTTCCATGGTCTGGGCTCTTATGAATCTTCAGATATCTGTGAAAGAAAAGAAAGCAGAATCCAACCGTGATGAAATTAGATAAGGCTAACTCATATAATGTCCGTTGAATCTCTTTTTCATTTCTACTAACAATATGCAGCTATCACAAGAAATAATTTAACTAGCAATACATTTCATCTCCACTTTTTTAAGCATGAAACACATATATCAGAAAGAAGCAGTCTCATTATCAGAAACAGAGGAAAATCATTATATGAAAGTACCAAAAATAAAATTAAAAGGCTGTAGCAGACCAAGAGGGACAGTATTGACTTAGACTTACTTGTACCAATTGAATAAGCTGACGCCAAAGATAATTATCACAAGACCGATCCCTTTCAACCACGTAAATTCATCATGGAAGTAAAAGACAGCAACCTACATGGATTATTGTAGTTAATAGGAAATCAGTAACAGTCATCACCGCTCGATGAGAAGAAAACTTCATACTAGTTCTTCAAGACAGCTACCACTTTGCGGATCAAATAGGAACCAAAATTGTAACAGAAAAAACAAGCAATGAAAGAATCAAAACAGGCAGGCCAACTCAAGGAAAGACACGGCCCAACTCATAATAAGCACAACATGAAATGAGCAAGAGATAGGCACAAAATGGCATGTTATCTTTGGGGCCAGTCCAAGAAATTGTCCGCATGTTCATTTTGTGCAAATTGGAAATGCAGTAAACACAGTATTGAAATCAAGCAAACAAGAGAATCTATTTAGGCCAATGAACACACGACAAATCAGGTAATAGGACGCAATTGCATGAATTGAAAGAGTCTAACTAACTGGAAGGGTACATACAAGTATGGTGACAGCCTCCTTAACAACACCAGCTATAGTTACTGTCACTGCACTAGTTATCGAGATCAGAACGTACTCTGTTAGTACCTGAAACAAAAAGCAAAAAGATATTAGAAGACACCTAAATATGATCAGCTAGTGTGAAAAGCATCAACATAATCAGATATCGTGCTTAAATTAGTTACCGAAGTTTACCATAAAGAAGGCCAAAGTACCGCCAAAAAGCATGAGCAGACAGCTTCTTGTGATGTGCCAGGAGCTGTCAAAGTATGCATTCTGTGCAAATTCATGCCAGGGATCAAACATAAGGGACATTAAACCAGTTGCCACTGCCATTATAGGGGTCACATAGCTCATGAAGGTAAGTGGATTCTTCAAACCTACAAAAAGCAATTTTCATTAGTTTGGTAAATAGACTTTTGAATAAGAAACAATAACATAGACTAGGTCTCAAAAAAGTCCACACAAAAGAGGATATAGACTCCAAGAAAAACACAGATGACAACCGGTTGCATTAAGGAGAAAAAGGAAAAAGGGGGTGGGGGTGTATTATTTCATAAGAAGTTGGAAAAGCAAATTCGCAGAGACAATTTTTTTTCTGATGACAATGGATTGACAAACAAATATGGAACTCACCATAAGATTCTTTCTTCAGTGCAGTATCGGTAACAGCAAGTAACCACAATGCAGATCAACCATCCATGGCAAAGGTTAGAAATTAGTAAAGAATCAAAACCAAAAGTAGCAAGACTAGCTTCAAAAATTTAAGTCTACAATCAAACTTGATCGTAGATGTAATTATTAAACATAAGACTGGCACTACCTGCAGAAGGATCTGTGTCATACACCAACGGAATCCAGACATAACAGCAGCAAGCATAACAAAGACAAATCCCCAGACCTCAAATTCTGTTTCCTTTGCAACTGCAGGTCAAAAGGTATTATAGAATATGAAAATCTTCTAAGTAATTACATTAATAAACACTATCAGCTACAAAAACGTCAACTAATTGCAGGCAGCTACGTAGGATCCTATTAACAGGAGTGGCCCAATACAAACAGATAATTACAGATTTAAAGGTACTCATAGCACTCATAGTCTATGTGCATGACAAAGGTAAAGCTGGCAAACTTCACTACCCTAGACTAGACCCAACCATATGTGTGGCTCTCATAATCAGTTTTTAAATTTAGTTATTCCGTAGAAGAAACAGGGACGGCAACTCTTTTCTGTTTATAAATAAAGTAGCACAGTAGCAATGCATTGGTGGTCAGAGAGAAGTTAAAAGGCTTTATTCACATGCATAACCATGGACAAACAGAGAAAACAATAGTAAGGCATCAAAGGCAAATCAGCAGGCTACACATACCGGTCAACAGAATTCCAAATGAGATGACTAGAATGATTCCAAAAAGTTTAAGACTCGGAGTTTCCAACCTAAAACAACCAAGAGACAAGGAAATCAAAATGTGGGCAAAGGAAGGATAAAACAAGTGAGATGAATAAACTTATCAATGTTAAGATATCCTACATAAATATAGCAGTAATAAAGAATAATTTTGTAATATCTGAATCTGATAATACAGATAATATACTCAAAATTCAATTCTGGGAATACGGAGAATGGACAAACTTATAAAAGTCATGATAACATTATAAATGAAGGATAAATTGTGCCAAAGTTATAAACAAGTAGAACATAGAGATGTGCCCAGTCATAATACAACAGAAAGTAAAACAATAATCTCTTCATGGGGGGGGAGGGGGGGGGGGGGGGGGCGGAATAGGGGGGGGGGGGGGGGATATGTGGAAAGTTAACGCATACCTGAAAGCAAAAGCAAAGAAAAGAAGAAATATAGGAGCTGCAGATTTACACTGCAAAAATGAGTAAAGATTTGTAAATAAAAAAAATAAGCAAGACTTTTGGGTTCAAAAGAGCATCAAGATGCAAGCATACTTCAAAATAACTTCATGTTGCAGAAACATTAAGTTTAAGTATATGAGACGAACCATAGTTGCAAATGTAACAGAGATGAAAACAAGTGATGCATTGCTTAAGTTAACATCCAAAGCTGTTGCAAGAGCTGTAGGAAAAACTGCGAAAGGCAAAGGCCATCTGTAGCATTAGTTTTAGATAAGTTAATACTAAAAGAGACCATTCAATATTATTCAATACTTAAAATATGAAATTAAACAAAATGAGTTATCCACTAAAAAACTTTAAATACAAGGAATATAACAAACAACATGATTTTCAGCTGCCAAGAAATTGGTGTGCAGTTAAGCATTTTCAATCCACAGCCTCTCTTCCCTCCCTCCCAATGTTGCTAGGTGCAAATTACAGAGCTTTTTAAGCAAGGTAAACTCAAACTGCCAACTAACACGAACAATTCTTGGTCTCTTTCACTCACTTTAAACCACTACTTACATATATTCATTTGTTAATTAGAGTAAAGGATCAACAATACAAGGAAATGCATAGAAGATAAACTTGAAAACTTTGCGAAACCCTACAACATGTAGGGAACCTACGGAAGAGATTATATTTGTCAAGAAAATATTAAAGATCCAATAAGCATAAGTCCTTAAAACTACATGATGAAACATTAAACACAGCCACAAGGTGCCTTTATGACAGGCTGACAGCATTTATAAGAAGTTTTGAGCATTGGCATCATTAGATTCCAGGCTTTTAGAAATAGCACAACACAATGTTTTTGCCTTAAACGACTACTCCAACATCTAATAATAAAAGAGAATTGAACTCAATTCAAATATAAACTAAAAAAACATTAGTAATATCCAAATTAAGTTAACTGACATACCTTTGGAAAAGTAATCACTCCATGACATGCGTGCACCTTTATGAAATCTTTCATACCAAATCCAAGTTATAGCTTTAGATAAAATAGCTTGCATAGTAAAGTGAAATGTGTTCATCAATAAGGGGGCTGGGAACTTCCCCATGTGATCACCTAATAGGGATTTATTATACCTAGGTACAACAAAACCACAGGTATTAGGATGTCAATGCTTTGACAAGCAACCAAGATAATTTTTGCTCCAACTGAAACAAGAGAGGATATGTATGCAGTAGAATATTTTTAGCAACCAAAGATAATTTTAGTAACTACATATACACTAATACCCATAACCAATCAAATATGCTTTCCTAGTGTGGCACAACAAAACACTATCACAAAATACTCTTCACCTACTTCTTTGTCAACACAACTCTTCTAAATATTCCAATAGGACAAAAGAATAATATACATCAATTACAAATATGGAAAATGATGGAACAACCCCATTGGGACCACATCAGTGTACTCCAAACCCAATCATATTACGTCACATGTTTCCTTATTTTGCTAATGAGATCCCCTATTGAAAACACCGTAAATCATCAGCTAAAGATTGTAATTAAGTCCATAAATAACGTGCAGGAGCATCCTTTTCCATCAAGGTGTCACAATAACATAAACCCTTGTAAAACCAACATATAGGATCAGATGTGAAACTATTGCATTCAACTCGATAAGCTGGCTACTTATAGTGTGTTCTTTTCGTGGAATTAAAACCAATCCAATCCAATCCACCGTTCTAATCTATTTTAATCCATTCTCATGCCTTCAATCCATTTTCATCCCAATAAACCATTCTGATCCATTTTATTTTAATTAATACATCAATACATTATAAGACTTTCAACATTCACTGCACTCATACCATTAGCGTCTCCACCAGTCCACCCTCCTAAGTTATTGTTGCTTCATTTGATCTAAATTGGTATATATCCAAGAAATACCGACATGGATACCATAGAATTAAGCAAAATAGGCAATAACCATCAACTATATGGAGAAAGGTATGCAATTGTGTTTAATTTTTTTTTTCAAACTTTTAGTGCACAGGAAATCACAAACGGCATTGATCTGAGGCGGGATTCAAGCTCAGGTCTTGTATACTAGGTCACAAGACTTTAACTGTCTAAGCTACATAACATCGACAAAGGTATACAAGTAAATAACTTTCTACAAAACTCCTCCAATTCACTCGAATGCGCAACACATGAAATTGTTCTGAATTCTAATTAAACTGTATCTCCACAAATCAGCAAGAGAAAACTTACTACAGTATTAAAAAACAACAATAAACCTATAATTAAACTCCCAAACAACCCCCCTCCCCCCTCTTATTACGATTTCAGTGATTCGTTTTCCACACATTACATTCACTATCAACAATTATCAGCTCAAAATGCAGATTTCACAAAAAACCCACTAATCATTATCTAATTTCAGTACTTTCATCCATTATCAATTAAAAAATCAGCTGAAATTGCAGAATTCAAAACAAATCCCACTAATCAAAATTCAATTTCAATTCCATTTAATCCATTATCAACTACCAAAATCAAGTCAAAACTCAAAACCCAGAACCAAATCAAACCAAACCCACAACACCCACCAAACAAAAACACACAAATTCAAATGAAAATCAAAACTTTAACCAAAATAAATCAAAACAAATTAAAAAAAAAAAAAGAGGAGAAAGTAACTTACAGAGTTAAAAACAAGCTAAAAGTATACCAAACAGAAATAAAGAACAAAGTCTTAAGCACATTAGCAACTGTAACTTCACTCTTTAAATCCCTATTAACAATACTCTTATTATTATTAACATCATCTTCTTCTTCAATGTTAAAAACCACATAATCTTCACTTTGACCTTCATTCAACCCAATTCTTCTTTCATCATCATCATCACTACAATGTTGTTGTTTTTCCATTATTAAATCACAAAACAAAAGATGGGTTTCGCGGGAAAACGAAGAAGAAGATGATAATGATGGTAGAATTAAGTCATTGTTTATTTATAAGAGAAGAAGATGAAATTATTAATTTATAAGAGAAGAAGATGAATTATAGATGCATGGTTTTTTCGAATTAGGGAAGGAAGATTGAAGGGAGATCGGATCTACGAGTAATTTGGGGTTTTATGATTTTGATTTTGATTTTGATTAAGATTAGGATTTAGATTTGGATTTGGACTAATGTCAATGTCAAAGTTAGTTTGAGTGTTGTTGTTTAATGTAAATGTTTTTGGTTGGTAACTTTGGTTTGGTCGTTGAAGCTTTTGGGTTGATTTTTTGAGGATTTATTTTTGCTTTGTTTTGTTTTATTTCGATTTTAGAAGATTGTTATAATTGGAGGGTTACCAGTTGAGATATCGCAATTGCATTTAATGGTAATATATTTAAAATTTTAGGGTATTGTGTCATTTTTACATGTAATTTACACCTAATATAGAAATAAAATAGTGATTATTTTATTAAAAAAAATGTCATGTGATATGTTTTTTTTATATCATAGGACTCAAATAGTAATTATCCACTTGTTAGTTATAAAAAAAATTAAGTTAGGTTGACCTAGTTTTGTCAAAGTTCAGCTCAATTGATTTTTTTAGGTGGCACTAATTAGTTTAATAAAAAATTTAACACCAAACACCAACAAAAATGTTTATTTAAATTTCTCACAAATAAAATACAATTGCTTAATACTAAGTATAAAATAATTTAGTAAATATATACGAGTATTACTGTATTTGTATGAATATGGTAGCTTGAAAGATAAGCAAAGTTAACAATCGAGAGTATGGTTGCGAGTAGGGTTGTGCGAAAAATTCCGTTTTTGAATTCTCGTCATGCAAATTCTGATACAGGATCCATTTTTTGGAATTCGATAAAAATGGATCAGATATTTGGGTTTTTTAAACGAAAACATGTTCGGATACAGAATGAATATTTAAAAATCAGATTCATATTCTTAAGGAAAACAAAATTCGGTGATTTTTCGAATTTTTTCGATTTTTTAAAGTGTATAAAGTAAGTTTTGAAGAAAATTTTTGCTGCTAATCCGGATCCGAAATCTCGAACATCCAATCCGAATATTCCAGAATGGAAACGGAACTAACTTTTAGGTTCTAAAAATCCAAAAATTTAAATTTCCGGATTGAAAAAATTCTGATATTTGATTTTGCACACCCCTTATTGTGAGTAGCAAAAAGGAAAAATGAATTAAATGGGGTTTTGATCCTCTAACCAAATTTAATTGATGTTAACCAGAAAAATATGATTTTTGGTTAGCCACTTTAGACTCAGTGTAATTTTGCCCTTGTCGTTATAATTTTTTTAAAAGAAAATTGTTATATATAACTAATCTATAATAGAACGACTTCGTGGATATAATGGTAAATGACTAATTATAAACATTGTTATAAATCTTTTATATAATAAATTAGTTACTTACCATTATATAAATTGCAAATAATTTTCTACTTTCGGTTTTTTATATAATGATTGGAAATTATTATCCACTATAGGTCTATTATGAAGTCAAATTAATGCATATACTTGTCGCATATTTTCTCATTAATGATTCAATTACTCCGTAATTTCGAATGTGTATATATATATTTAAGGTTTGTTCTCTTTGGGATTATGACCTTGAATCCAATCCAATCTATAGTCATCCAATCCAATCTAACCCAATCCATCTCATCTACTCAATTCATTCTAATTCATTCCAATCCAATCTCTTCCTTTAATCTTTTATATGGAGCAATTAATTTTTTTATTTATCAAACGCAATTAAATTAAAAATAAATTTAACTATTTTTGCTACATATTTTGCATCACTTCTAAAATTCTTTAAATTGCACAGCTGAATGAGGTATTCAATTTTTACCCCTTTTTATTTTTCATATTTTTGATGACTTTTTTTTTTTTGAAATAGCAATAAAAATGTAAAATCTAATTGTACACATTTATCATTTTTGTTTACGGATAGTCATATTTAGATAATCAAAAAATGATGGTGGGAGAATTATATGCGAAAATTTCTTTAATAGAAACTGAGAGATAACTTAGTTAATTATAACTTCAAGGAGATTTTTACATCGATTCTCACCTCTTGTGTATGTGCTCTCTAACACAATGATTGCTAAAATCTCGCAAAGATTTCTTTTTCCAATAAAGGTTAATTAGTTCAAATAGGTTTAAATAATTCTAATTCATCATAACCTAATCAATGCATTTCTTTTCATTCAAATCCCAACTATCTATTTTAAGCTATTACTTCATATAATCTAATCCAATCTACGATAATCCAATCCAATCCATTTTAACCGCGAAGAGAACACACCCTTATTGATATATTCATCAAAGGCAACCTATCAACCCGTGACCCACAGTGACTTGACCTACTATTGACCCTTTTAGTATATCTCATTTAAAATTCAACTCGCCCAATAACAAGGTCTACATTTCAATAGTCTCAGAAGTTATTATGTTACTAGGATGGATTACAAACTATAAAATTGAAACCGGATTCGACTTAAGTGGAACAAAACGTTACCTTAGCATCAAAACACGATTAATTAGTGTATTCAAAAAATTATATGGAGCAATTTGTTACACCATGGCAAAATATCATCCATAATATCGGATATTTGTTTTATATTTGCTCAATTGAGAGTGTGGAGTGGGACCATAAAAAAATGAAGATTTATATAAACCGCCAATTCTCCACCTCCTTAAAAAAAAAAAAAAAATCTTTTCATCTCGAATAATAAATAATTAAATACCCCTTTACATTATTTAATCATTCAACATCTCATATTCCCCTGTTTTACGCTCTGAAAAATTACATAATTTTAATTTTTTATTCCTTCAAAATCTTATCTTTTTAAAAGGGTTTAGTTTAAAGAGTGTATAAAAATGGAGGGTCAAACAGTAAGGCGAAGAATCAACACAATTTATGGTCATTTTAGTGCTGGATTTCTCACTGAAGATGTCACTTCACCTAATTCCCACTTAATTCCTTTGGTAATTCTTTATATTTTGTTTTTAATTAATTTTTTTTTTTTTGAAAATTTTAAAGCAGTATTTTTACCTTTTACTAATGATTTATGATGTTCTTTGATTGATATCCTAAAAAAAAAAAAGTTCTTTGATTTATAATGATTATGAAGTGGTACACTAATTTCATCATATTTGTGAATAAAATTAAGTCATTAAGTAGTATGGATATGAAATATCATTTTTTTTAGGAGCCACGTGGGTAAGGATGATAATTGGTGTTAGAATGTCCTGAAATCGAGAAAGAAATTGTAACTAACTAAGCTTAAATATCATTGTAAATTAATTTGCCTAACATAATTGCGCTGCATGGAAAAAATATGCTGTACCACGTTGTGTGTCATTATTTTTTATTAGTTAATAATATTAAATTTTAATTTTTAAATTCAAAATTGATGGATCGTTGTTTTAAAATCAACCAATCTCACAAAATATGATTCATATTTTGACTTATTAGGGTGAACATCAACCATAGGCATGATTCATACATAATTAATCTGACTCAAATAATTTTGAACTCCTATAGTTCAGCGGCGGAGGGAGAGCAACTGATCGATGACCGGTAAGGTGATGGATTCACTGGGTGCGGGCGGTGAGATGAAAGAGAAACGTTGACTGGTTGTGGATTTAGGAGGGGATAGGGTTTTTTGGTCAGAATCCTAAAATGATGAATAAACTTCATAAAACGACGAGACTGAGGGGTAGGTCAAGTGGTTAGAGTTTCCTTATCTCCTGGGCATATTCTCACTCTCGCCCTTGTCGCTCTGTCTGAAATGATGAATTACATTATTGTACATGTCCATTGTCATTAGTTGGATTCAATAACAGTTTTTAATGGCATTGTGACAATCAACCATTAGTGATTCACTAGGTAATCCCCCGAGCCATGCTTGATTATTTAAACATCTGTTTAAAAAATAAATAGAGATAAAAATGCAAACTTAACATTATCTTTGGACTCCACAAGCTCTATCATCTATGAGTTTACAGGTCACCCCTGCCAATCCAGTTTCTTATTGCGGATACATATGAAGCATCTACATATATAGTGAACCAGTTCATAAATGGAGGGAAGATAAGTGTATTGAAACTTAATGGAGGGATGACTGCTGACAATGTTATGGATGTATTTTGACCAAATACATCGTTGAGCTAATTTTGTGTCACCCTTTCACATTTTTTAACCTATCTTGGCTTGGTAGGCTAGATTCATTTCCAATTGTTTCCTGGCTCCTAGGCCTCCTAGAGATTTTGGTTTGAAAGTGGCCTCTATTGCTACTTAGTGCAGTCTCTTGTGAATGTCTGAAGCTCCGCAAAGAAATGTATTATCACTTAATATTTTCTAGTTTTGAACTAAATTTGATTAGCCATTTTTATGAATTTGAGTTTTCTATAGGAACTAAGTAACCTTTATATGTGATTGATTTGACCTTATGCATTAATTTTTGTTCTATACCTTTTGTTCTCCAATATTCATCATTTTCGAAATAACAAGATGTGAAATTTTGTATGTTGCAGAATTGCAGCAGCAATTTGAGCACAACATTCAAAAGGCTAGATAACAAGTTACTATTTGGACGCCAAGCATCTGCGTCACAAGGGCAATATATGAGGCAGGCTGCAACTACTGCTATTGAAGAGCAGTTACTGCATGTAATTAAATTCCAAATTGATTTACATACTGGGGTTGTCTATATGCAGTGAAGATTGTGAATAGCTGTTTAATGTAGGCAGGAATATTAGAAGCTATGTTATTTGGACAGTCCAAGAAGTGTCAAACATGGTCACACTGTTTTTAAGCAAAAAAAAATCATGTAGACTGTAGATAGCAATTTAAGCAAAGTGTTTGTGTTTGGGTTTTTTTTTTTTTTGTTGATTTTTGGTTGTCCAATTGCATTATGTGACACATGCATCTAAATGGATTAAATTAGAGTTGATTTGTCTGTTGTTGTGTTGATTTGGGTTTGGGTTCCTCTCAGAAACTTTGAGTTGGGAAAATTTTTCCATGATTATTCACGTTGAATTTTCTCAATATCGAGGTTTAATTATTAATTGTGTTGTTTAGAGTTTATATTAATTTGTATCATGGCTTATTGGCTTGTGAAAAATTATGTTCTTTGATTGATTATAAAATGGGGATATTGGGGGTATGATTAGTTATTTATTACCCTTGTTTACTGGATATGCATGGTAGATGATTTTGACATGTCTTCTGTCCATGATGGTGTGATCACTTTGGACAAATATATGATAAAGCTCATATTTCTTGATCTGGAATTTCCTTTATGTTTTTGGCTGTTATCCAAACTAAATGTAGTTGTGAACTAAATTGATTAACCCTTTTGTGAACTTATTTTTCCTTATCGGAACATATTGGCCTTTATCTCAACTCTGATCTTATTATACTATTGTAGTATTTTTCTTTAATCAGCTGTACACTAGCCTAAGTCCATAACATCAAGTTTTGGATTTGTTAAGTGTATTCCTTGAAGTGCATTTCAACATTTTCTAAAATTTTAAGTACTCTATTTTCATTTCCTTCGGTTATAATCTTTTTGTTCCTCAATTCATATCATGTTCAAACTAACTAGATTGTCAAATTTTCGATCTTGTACGTTTCAGAACTGCAGCAGCAATTCAAGCACTGCATTTAAAAGGTTAGATAACAGATTGCTATTCGGACGCCAAGCATCTGCTGCGCAAGGGCAATTTATGAGGCAGGCTTCAAGTAGTGAGGAGCAGGTATAGTACTTAAATGTATACATAGTTGCATACTCCGATCCCTCTGTTCCTTATTAGGTTCTTACTTTACTTAATGGGATTTTGTAGGAGTGAGAAAAGATTGTGAATAGCGGTTAAATGTAGGAAAGAATATTAAAAGCCATGTCATTTTGACTCTCCTATAAGCGTTGGATTTTTTTTGGGTGTTAAAGAGGTTCAAAGACCGAAACAGGGAATAAGCGTTGGATATGGCTATATAGTGAAATTTTTTTCCATGATTTTGGTTCAAATGTGTCCAAGTAGAGCGAGAGGTAAAGAGTAGAGTTGATAGTTTGAGTGACATGTTTCTTGTTTGGTAGGCTGTTGATTTTATATTGTTCACCACATAAAGCAAAAGCTATATAGAATGTAAAATAATTGCTATATATGAAAAATGTTTCAAATTGCTCAAATTATTGTTGTTTCATGTCGTGTTGTGTAGGGTTTGGGTTTCTCTCAGAAACTTCAAGTTGGGTTTGTGTCCTGTTCTCAGTAAATATGTAATATCAGGAATTGTCAGCTCTAGGTTAGAGAGTATTGTCCAAAAAATTAAAAGAGGAGCTCATTTATGGTCGAAATGAAAGTGTTAAAGTCCTTTTGTGACAATTGCGATGTGAAAATACGAAGAAGTTTTTCCCTCGGAGCATGTGAGCATTAAGACCTGTGTGCATGTGTCTGTACATGTCTATCCGAGCTATGTTTACAACGACATCTTTTATTCCAGGATGCCAGACCTGAAGCCTGTTCTGCGAAGTGCACAAATGAGGCCAAGCCTACTAACTCCGAGCCACCCTCGTTTTCTCGTCCTAGCTCCACAGGACCACGCTTCTCTAGACCTGCTCAAAAAGAGCTGAACCGCTCTACAATTAGTGCAATTGAATCCTTAAAACACGATGAGGTGTTACCTGCTGCATCAGAACACCCCTCATCTGCCACACCACAAGAGAAGCAGTCCACTTGTATTGGACAGATGCTTGCTTCTCAAATCAATGGTATGTATTTGCTAAAAAACTAAGAAAGATATACAATCATGCTGTACACATTTAGCAATCTGCCAAGCTTATCTTATGTCATGCTAATTTGAGGCTTCTTTGTAATCTGTTACTGAAATAGGATGGTCGCCAAGGAAAAATGTTATCGAATCCAAAAGCAGATACGTCATCACAGTTGAGCTTCCTGGTGTCGAGATCAATGATATTAGAGTAGAGATGGATGACAAAAAGTAAGTCATCATTATCAAAATCATTTGTTTGACTATATCATATCTTTATTTCTTGGAAAAGCTGGCCAGGATAACATTGAGTACGACTTGGGCGCAAGAAGCAACAGCAGGTGGTAAACTGTATAGGACCACCAAGCCACTAACTTCAGTGCTGGATGTCTAGGGTAGAATAATCAATTTTAGTTTTGGTATGCCTAACAACTTGCCGAAGTTTGATTAGTTTCTGGTAAGTTCTGCATGCTGTATCACCTTCAAAATTCTCCTTCTTCCTCCTATGCCTTAAACCTCACTTTACCATTTCTCAAATAAACAAGACAAAATTTCTGGTGTTACCAACATTGTAGTTGGTGTTGCCATGTATAACGTTGCTATTTGTATCCAAGTCATATTTGGTGTCATTCTGACCAATTCTTCTTTGTTTATTTATTAATTTCATTTTCAGCAGGTTAGATAATATAACTTACACTCTTGTGTTTTTGTAGCATAATTGTGAGAGGTATACGATCGATGAAGTGGTTGAAAACAACAGGTGGATTAAATGACCCCTTCACGACTTACCATAGGAAGGAGATCTCGCAAGGACCATACCAAGTCGTATGGCCACTTCCACCTGGTGCAAACAAGGAATCTGTGTCTGCAGAACTTGTGTAAGTGTAAAACTAATTCTGAAGACTGCAAAAGGGTGATATACACTTCATATTAAGATTATTGTCTGTATGTTCTTGTGCAATAATCAACTCAAACTTGGATTTGTTGCAGGGAGGGATTACTTCAGATCACAATCCCGAAACTTTGAGACAAGTGACTTGGAAATGACGATATTATATGATGACTACATAAAGTCACACTTGAGACTGGTGACTTTTATACTCCTGTTACTTATGTATAGATAGATTTATAAAAAATTGCAGAGAATTTTAAGTATATTTGTATAAATATATGTGCCCTTTCTGACATATTCTCCTGTTATGTTATCCATGTATATATCAATAATAGATGCAGGACATAATAACTTGGTATGTATCATTTGGCCTGTGTGACTTGGTTATATAATCTCCTGTTTGAACCATAGTTATATTGATCTGTCAGTTGTATTTGCCTACGAGCTTTTGACAATTTCTTTGTGTCTTTGTGCAAATCATTGTGGCCGTGATGCTTGTCATGTTCATTGTTTACAAGCTAATGTGCTTGGTAGATTATTATTGTTTATTGACAAATGACATTGTGAAATTCTCGAAAATGACATGACATCACCATTTCGTTCTCGAACTGTTACCTTCATTCATATTGGCCTAGTGCCCTATTGAATATTTGTGAAGCTTCTATTGCCTCTTGATGGTTGATATGTGTGTGGGGTGGATGTTTTTTTTGGGGGGGAAGGGGGATATTTTTTTTTTAAACCAATCTCAATATCTTATAACAACTCTTCTCTCTGAACAGCAAAGTCTTTGTCCCAAAATAATTTGGGGTCGGCTAGACGTGAATTAATACGAGGAATAAAGTCATCTCGAATCTTTTCCATGTAACACTAGATTTTCTTCAAGCCCTAAGACCTTCATATCTCCACTGTCCATTATATACTTTGGTCTTCCTTTACTTCTCATCCGTCCATCTTGCTGCTTCAACCTTCTTATCGGGACGTTGCTGATTTTCCTCTTAGATGCCTAAACTATCTTAGATTTTCCATCATTTTATCTTTAATAGAAGCAACCCCTAACTTCCTCCTAATAAGCTCCCTTTCTTGTATGCCCACACATCCAACGTACATAAATATCTAATGGTTATGCACAAAAGTTTTCCCTTTAATTGTTGGTAATACCCCGGTCACATGTAATTCCTAAAGCTCCCTTTTATTTTAACTAACCTGATTTGATCATGTGGACCACATCCCCATCCAATTTATCGCCCTTTTGGATAAAGGATCCTAAATACTAAAAGAAATATGAATATTGGACACTCTTTCCATCCAAACTAATTAAGTTTGTCTTCCTGTTCCTTGTCCCACTAAATCCATAACCAATAAAGGAACATCAATGGAGCAATATGCTATACGTATCTAGGGAATTTTCATTGCCACTAACAAAGAAGAGAGAAAATGGGAGTAAAGCCCTATCCTCTTCTTATTTTTACTTATTTTCAGCAAAAGTAAATTCACCTTAGCAAAAATGAATGGTGTTTAGCAAAAATAAGTTCAAATCAGCAACAATTAATTCAGTGAGTAAAAATAAGTTCAATTCAGCAAAAATCTGATTTAATTCTTCGTAATTGTTAATGATTTCGTTAAAATAAATTCACTCCAACAAAAATAAGTTCAGATCAGCAAAAATAAGTTGATGAAAACATGGCCTAAGGTAAGATACTCAAGTTAATTGATTTCTATGAGACAACTGTAGAACATAGGAATGTAGCGAATATTGCAGTTTCAAAAACTAAATTAGAAGTAGAAAGAGACGAAGAAAAATCATCAATGAAGTTCAGTTACGGCCTTAATTACCGCACGACCTCTTGAAGGATTTACGACTTTTGAGGGATTCACCTCATAAGGTTGATCCTAGAAACAATTCGATCGTGCACCTAGGTGCATATCTTGATCCTAGAGCTTCTTTTTTCAAAGAGATTAGGGTCAAATATAGGTTAATACAATAATGCTCCCACTGTCTCTAAAAGTTTGTTATGTTCAGGAGACCATATAATTTATTACCCTCTTAGTTAACTACTTTGTAAAACTATGGATTGCTGGTATATACGGAGTATATTATATTTGTTCAGATTGTTGATGACGATATGTTTAGTTTGTGATTAAGTTTCATGTTTTTGATGATTTGAATATAACGTATTATACATGTGGTTGTTAAGTTTGATTGAGTGCAGTCATCTAGTCTGTCTAATTCAGCAACTGTGCTCTTGAATACTTAAGGTGGATGTATAGTTTTACGATTTACTTATGACAATTTTGTATTCCAAGGTGTAACTTTTTTATCAGTTGTACTAAATTAGCATTGATGGGGTTAGTATATAGCAAAGTGCTTAACTCTAGTTGTACCTCCATGCAGGGGAGGATTCTGATGTCCGGCTAGAGTGATAGGGGAGTGCATCGATGTCAGGCAGATGGTTAAGGCCTAGGAAAAGGTTTTATACTCTATTCAATTTTGTTGGTGATGCAAAGGGTTCATCTTCAACTTCGAGCTGTACTGTGTACTGGGAGATTTGTGGCCTCACCTGCATAACTTTTGGAGTTGTGCGAATGCAACAGGCTCTATTTAAACCACTAGTTGGTGGGTGTGAATGGCGTGGTAGGCTTCAATTTGTAGGGTTTATTTGGACCGAAGGTGAGGTCAGGTACTGAAAGCTGAGTTAACCNTCTATGAGACAACTGTAGAACATAGGAATGTAGCGAATATTGCAGTTTCAAAAACTAAATTAGAAGTAGAAAGAGACGAAGAAAAATCATCAATGAAGTTCAGTTACGGCCTTAATTACCGCACGACCTCTTGAAGGATTTACGACTTTTGAGGGATTCACCTCATAAGGTTGATCCTAGAAACAATTCGATCGTGCACCTAGGTGCATATCTTGATCCTAGAGCTTCTTTTTTCAAAGAGATTAGGGTCAAATATAGGTTAATACAATAATGCTCCCACTGTCTCTAAAAGTTTGTTATGTTCAGGAGACCATATAATTTATTACCCTCTTAGTTAACTACTTTGTAAAACTATGGATTGCTGGTATATACGGAGTATATTATATTTGTTCAGATTGTTGATGACGATATGTTTAGTTTGTGATTAAGTTTCATGTTTTTGATGATTTGAATATAACGTATTATACATGTGGTTGTTAAGTTTGATTGAGTGCAGTCATCTAGTCTGTCTAATTCAGCAACTGTGCTCTTGAATACTTAAGGTGGATGTATAGTTTTACGATTTACTTATGACAATTTTGTATTCCAAGGTGTAACTTTTTTATCAGTTGTACTAAATTAGCATTGATGGGGTTAGTATATAGCAAAGTGCTTAACTCTAGTTGTACCTCCATGCAGGGGAGGATTCTGATGTCCGGCTAGAGTGATAGGGGAGTGCATCGATGTCAGGCAGATGGTTAAGGCCTAGGAAAAGGTTTTATACTCTATTCAATTTTGTTGGTGATGCAAAGGGTTCATCTTCAACTTCGAGCTGTACTGTGTACTGGGAGATTTGTGGCCTCACCTGCATAACTTTTGGAGTTGTGCGAATGCAACAGGCTCTATTTAAACCACTAGTTGGTGGGTGTGAATGGCGTGGTAGGCTTCAATTTGTAGGGTTTATTTGGACCGAAGGTGAGGTCAGGTACTGAAAGCTGAGTTAACCCTGTAATGTATTTGTCAAAACATTAAACATTATCCTAGTTTTTGTGCTCAACTGTTTAACTTTTAGTAGTATATCTGATAAAATCGAGTAACAACAATTCAGCCTTAATTATACGCATTGCATGCTTATGCTCTTATTAATTTAAACCAACTTGTAATGTCTTCCTAGACTCGTCTTTCTTTTGACTGATATGATGTTGCAGCTGTCTTTAATGTTTTTGCTCTTATTTTTGTGAATCAAACTAGATCACTACGCCCCTAATGCACCTGTCTGTGTATGGCATGAGGTCATGAGGTCGAACAGACTCCATTCTCCATGGTGTCTATGGGCATGATGAGGAAGAGCTGATTCATGATAAGGATTATCTTCTATCTAGAGCCACATTGCAACAATACAATAGCAACACCGAGGTTTGTATATCACTGGCATTCTGATTTCTTTCCATGTTGTTTGCTGTTAGTCCCCTGATTAATTTGAATCTTAAATCGTAGGGTGCTAATTAAATATAAACTTTTGAGGTGTCTTGGACATAGTACAATGTTTATTTTGAATCAATACACATTCCACTGCAACTTCCTTGCTGAATCCATCAACGACTCTGATATGGAAGAGCGAAATTAAAGCTTAATCTGTTTTTCACTGAAGTCATAGGTCTGCAAATACTCGATGTCTTAATTCATTACATTTTGGAGACATCGAACTTTTCTGGTGTTTGTGATATTTGTCGTTCTGCTAATGAGATTGCTCATCCTGCTAATAAGCCGCGTGAGTGTTTCTTGGCCATCCCCAGCTAGTTACTACTATGGGACTCCTAAGTTTGCAACCCTCTTGTTGGATGTGCTATCATATGACATTTGGTGGTTTGGGTAGTTTAACAACGTAAAGCTAGTTCTTGAATTCATTCATAGATGATGTTTTTGCTTAAATGTATGCTAAAAACTAAAACAAGAACCACTATAGCTAACCCTTCCGCGTGTCATCATTTCACAACATTTTTCCCACCTAAATGTTTCTAATTTTGAAGGTAAATAATGAAAGAGAATTCGTATAGTTAATATATTGATTTATTGAAGATAAATACGAAGTAGTGAAGTAGTAAATTAGTAAAGTAATGCATTGCCAATTTGCATTTTTAGAGTGAAATAATCTTAACAATAAAATATAATTATTTGATACTATCGAATATAACTCGATGTTTAATGGAAAAAGAGAGTTGGATAGCAATAAATAGTATATAAAATAGAAATACTCCTTAATAAATTAGTTAAGTAATGCATTGACATATTATGTTTTTGCATCTATTATATTAATACCTAAAGCAAAAACAACAAAATCCACCTCTAAATCAAGTGTCAAATTGGTTTAAATTATTTCTTAGGTATTTTTGTTTGTTTTCAATTCTATGCAAGTTTTGAATAATTAAATTTATGAATAATCTATAATTGTATGCTAAAACAAAATTAAATAAAAGTAGATTATATAATACTTAAATTTAATCATAAAACTCCATTATTTTTCTTTAATGTGCAGTTTATTAATTCTTGAAAAATTTACGTAATTTATGGGATGAATTTATGTTTAAAATAAACAACATATTTAATTAATTTGATACTACATTAAAACAATTCAGCATAATTAATATGTTTTAAAGACTTTATTTTTAACTTTGTTGCATGCTTAAAATTATTATCTTTATTCTTTAACACACAATATATATATACGTATTATCTTTGAGTTATCATCAATTATAACTCTGCATTTTATAATTAAAATTTTATCTAAATGTATAAATTCATTTTAGTTTTTTAACATAATTATAAAAAGAAAAATAGTTGTATTACATAAATTTCTTGAGTAAAATAAATAATAATAATTTATGTTATAATATTATATATTTTAATATATACGAGTACATTTTAAAAAATGGATTATATTCATAGTTTAATAATTATATAATTTATTGTTACTTTAAAAATACAAATATTCTACAAATCTTAATTTTAGCAATTATCAAGATAAAATAAATAATTTGCTTTCAACTTTTTTTAAATACGCAAGTCTCACGGGATTATGATAATATGATACATATCATAAGAATGATTTAGAATCGTAGATTATCCACATTATATTTTTCTATATGCATATTGTTAGAAATGTCATTTGATAAATTAACAATTACTAATTATTATTAAGATTTAATTATGAAAATAATAATTAAGTTAATTAGATAATCATATTTACTTGCTAGAGAATAAATATGACTATTAGGCCAATATGATTGGACTTTAAACTATTATTAACTTAATCCTATGAGGTCACACAAAGAGTAATAGATTGGACTTAAATAATAAAAGCCTAGTAACAACATATTTAGGTTATACTGACTTAATGATGGCTATATAAGATAACTAAAAATTAAAAAAAGTCAGTAAAAACAATATAACAGATTTTTCAATTTTCACGTAAAAACTCAAAAACCTAAAAGTTACTGTTTTTCCCTCTCTTCAAAAGTAAGAGATTTATCTCTTCCGTACTAGCATACGTGGGTTCCAATCTGTTGCTTGTGGACTAATTAGAGGAGCAACATCTGAGGCTCTATTTCCTGTTCTTGGTCGAAATTCAAGCACGCGTCAAAGGTTGTTGTTCCTAGCTAAGCTTTATTATGTTATACGTATTAATAAATGCAAATGGTCCTGTTTAGATGTTAAGAAATCGTTTCTTAAAATTCCGCCAATTTCAAAGTTCCAACAGTGGTATCAATTTGCTTCTTGTATTTTATTAATATGTTCATAATTTAATGTGATTTTGATTCAATTAGGAGGAGGAATTAATTATGATTAAATTCTCATTTTATTTTAAGGAAAGAAAAACAAAAACGGATTAACCGTAAATTTAGCTCTAAAAAAAAAAGGTAAATGGCGATTCAACCATGAAGAGCTCAAGAGGAAGTCCATGAAGATTAGATCTTTAGGATAAGGGCCATACTAGATCATATTTGCTTTAAATTATGCATTAATAATTTTAAATGCATTTTTTGCTTAAGTTTTTTCTAAGTATGGTTTTATATGCTATGTGTTCACTTTACATATAAACCATATTTATAAACTTAAACCCCCCAAATGTAACATTGAGTTTAATTGCTTTTCCAAACAACACCTATAAAGCCTTAGATCATGAGTAATAGGTCTGCCAAAGCAGGGTGTCACTCATAATTCTGGGGATAGTAGGGTAGGTCTAGGAAACTTACATGTTAATGTTTGGTTTAACTCAACAAAATCATCAAAAAGGAAAGTTTTGGTTTTTGAAGCTATGAGATAAGAATTAACAAAGAGTTGTTAAACTTATCTACCAAGAATTGTAATTAGTTATAATTAGTTAAAGTGTACTTACCTTAAATACTATATTTTAAAGGCAGGGCCAAAGTCCGATTAAATGTAGTGGGAGCCGGGAGGGGGTCTTGGTGATATTCTTTATTCAAGGGGGGAATTTGATTTTGAATATAGAATTGTAGTTAATTGAAGTTTGTTTAATTGCTATTTTGTTTTAAACATCATTTATTGAATCTTGCTTTATTATTATTTTTTGTTGTAGTCATCATGTCCAGTAACAACAACAATGCTGCTGGTTTTAATTTGCGCTATCTACTTGAAAAAGACATATTGAATGCAACCAATTTTTTTAGAATGGGAAATGGCTGTAAAAATTGTTCTTAGAGCCGAAAGAAGAGAGAATGTTCTTGACAATCCACTCCCTTCTGAACCCTTGCAAGACACTGCTTCTAATGCTGATAGAAGGGCTAGGCAAAACTTAGAGGCCAACTGTGTGCAAGTAACATGTCTGATGCTTGATTGCATGGAAATTGAGTTCCAAAACCGTTTTGGTAACATGGAGGCCTACTCCATAATGCAACAACTTAAAACTATGTTTCACAAAAATGCTAGATTGGAGATGTTTGAAGCTAATTGTAAGTTATTAGAATGCAAGTTGGAAAAAGGGAAACCCGTTGGTCGACATGTGTTCAATATGATTGGATATCTTCAGATCATGGCAAAATTGGGTTTTCCTTATCCCAATGAGTTGACAATTGATATTGTGATCAGATCCTTGCCTGAAACTTATCATAACTTTAAGATGAATTTCTATATGCAAGGAGGGGAGGCTACTTTGCAAAGTTGCATGGTATGCTAGTTCAGGCTAAGAGTAATTTGCCCAAAACTGAACATAAGGATGTTCTAATGGTTAGGAAGGGTAAATAGTTCAAGAAGAAAGGAGTTCCAAAAAAGAACAAAAAGGGTAAAGCTATTGCCACTGCTGATGCTTCAAAGAAGCCAAAGGCCACTCCTAAGGCTAAAGTTGCTGCACTACATGAGTGCTTCCACTGCCACAAGATTGGCCACTGGAAGAGGAACTGCCCCACCTATCTAGAGGAGAAGAAGAATGGTACTTTGAATTCAGGTATATATATGTTATAGAAGTTAATTTAGCTACGACTGCTTCTTGGGTATTCGATACTAGTCGTGGTTCTCACATATTTGTAATGTGCAGGGTCTCAAAAGAAGTAGAAGCTTGAGCAAAGGTGAAGTTCATCTTCGAGTAGGCAATGGAGCACGAGTTGCTGCTTTGGCTGTAGGAGATTACAGTTTACAATTGCCTTCTGTTTTAATATTAGAACTTAATAATTGCTATTATGTTCCAGTTATCACCAAAAACATAGATTCAGTTCCGATTTTGGATCCGGAAGGATTTTCATTTAATATTAAGAATAATTGTTGTTCAGCTTATTTTAATGATATGTTCTATGTTTCTGCTAAATTATCAAATGGTTTATATGTTATTGACTTACAAACTCACATCTATAACATAGACAACAAGATACAAAACAAATGAATCGAACCCTACTTATTTATGTCATTGTCGATTCGGCCACATAAGCTCAAAACGCATTGTGAAACTTCATAAAGATGGACTTCTTAAATCATTTGATTCTGAATCTTTTGATGTATGTAAATTTTGTTTAATGGGAAAAATGACAAAGTCACCTTTTACTGGTTCAAGTGAAAGGGCTAATGATCTTTTAGCACTCATACATACTGATGTATGTGGACCTATGAGTTCATTGGCTAGAGGAGGGTATAGTTACTTCATAACTTTTACCGACGAAGTGAGCAAATTTGGATATGTTTACCTCATGCGGCATAAGTCGGAGTCTTATGAAAAATTCAAGGAATTGCAAAATGAAGTAGAGAACCAACTTGGAAAGAAAATTAAGGCATTACGATCCAGTCGTGGTGGAGAATACTTATCCATTGAGTTCAATGATCATTTGAAAAGTTGTGGAATTCTCTCACAATTGACTCCACCAAGGACAACACAACTAAATGTAGTCTCTGAAAGAAGGAATCGAACTCTATTAGATATGGTTCGACCTATGATGAGTCTTGCTGATCTTCCCATTTCATTCTAGGGTTTTGCGCTTGAGACAGCAGCATTCACACTTAACATAGCACCTTCCAAAGCAGTAGAAAAGACACCATATGAATTATGGACGGAAAAGGTTCCGAAGATGTCTTCCCTCAAGGTTTGGGGTTGTGAAGTTTATGTAAAACTTTTACTTTCTGATAAGCTTGCACCCAAATCCGATAAATGTTTCTTTGTGGGTTACCCAAAAAAGACTAAGGGATATTACTTCTACAGTCCAGACGAAAACAAAGTGTTTGTTGCTCGTAATGGTGTTTTTCTTGAAAAAGAGTTCATTTCTAGAAAAACAAGTGGGAGTAGTGTATATCTCGAAGAAGTTCGAGATGAGCAACAATTAAGTGAGATTAACACCTTGTCAAATGCGGTACAACATGAAAATGCTATAGAGGCAGTATACTCAGTTGGCACAACTTCTACTGCCACCTTACATGATGTTAGTCCATGTGAAGTCACTCAACCTAATGAGGTAGATACTTCATCTGTTGTTCCCCAACGTAGGTCTACTAGGACCATAATTCCTTCAAAAAATAATATTGATTTTCTTTTGACTGAAAGTTCTGAAATAACAATGCTAGAATCAGAAGAACCTACTAGCTACAAAGATGCTTTGAAAGGAAAAGACTCCGAAAAAGGCTTTATTCCCATACAACATGGCTTAACGCTTGGCGAGGCACAATGTCCATCAAGTCCTAATGAAATTAATCGGATGAGTAATGTTCCTTATGCTTCCACGATAGGATCCATCTTGTATGCTATCATGTGCACCAGACCAGATGTTGTATATGCTATGAGTATATGTAGTAGATACCAATCAAATCCAGGAGATGCGCACTGGATGGCAGCTAAAAATATTCTTAAGTACTTACGAAGAACTAAAGAAAATTTCTTGGTTTATGGTGGAGAGAATGAGTTGGTTGTTACTGGATACGTCAATGCGAGCTTCCAAAGTGATAAAGATGATTACTGATCCCAGTCTGGTTTCATATTTTGTCTCAATGGAGGAGCTGTGAGCTGGAAGAGTTCTAACTTCTAGCATAGTACCATCGCGGATTCTACAACAGAGGCTGAGTATATTGCAGCAACGGATACAGCAAAAGAGGTTGTTTGAATTAAAAAGTTCATCATTGAGCTTGGTTTGGTTCTGAGCGTTAAAAATGGCATTGCGTTATTTTGTGACAACAACGGTGCCATTGCTCAATTCAAAAGAACCTAGGTCACATAAAAACTCTAAGCATGTACTCAGAATATTCCATCTTATTCGAGAGATCGTTGGAAGAGGGGATGTAAGGGTAAGCAAGGTTCATACTCAGGATAATGTAGCAGATCCACTGATTAAACCGCTTGCTCAACCTAAGCATGAAAGTCATACTAGGTCTATAGGGATTAGGCATATGGGAGATTGGTTTTTAATTTGTTTACTTCATGCTTACATTTGTAAAGACAATCGTTATGGTGTTTATCTATTTATATGAAGTTTTTTTCCCCTTATTTAATCATGGTTTAAACCATATTAAATAAAATGTCCAAATAATTTGGGATAGGATTATAAAAAAAAACGTTTTGATAATGGAACTCTATAAAGTGAACGGAAATCACATCTTATCAAAATTCCCTAGTCAAAATCACTAAAATAGGTCAGTCATAAGTGATTTATTTTGAGCCTAGTATAAAATTGATTAATAGTGCAGTTCCATGGGTTATGGGAACATAGGGATGTTTAATTAATTATATGGATGTATGGTACATTGAGACTTGACCTATCTTTCAAAAGAAAAATTGAAGTTTTATATTTAGTGGATTCCTTAGACATGAGTATGTCTTAATAACCACAAGGTAACTAGCTTGTCTTTGACATTGTCAAACGCCGTGCCATAAAAGGTCATAAAGGCAATGATCAGGTGAGTTAAGAATTGAGTGGGAGTTATGGTCATACAAGAGTGGATAAGTCCTCCTATCTAATAGGAATGGTGTCTGGGCCTCTTGATGAGCGAGAACTGAAAATTAGCATGGTCATGCAGAATGAGTGTAAAGAGTTAAACCTTATTGTAGCAGTTCGAACTCAGCAATCAAGGAACACAATTTGAGAATGACTAAGTATTGTCAATTTAGGCATTAAGAGACTTGAGGAATTTATAATTGCACACTTGATCTCGGACAAGTGGGAGATTAAAGGAAATGTCCTTCGATGAATTAGCAATTACTAAATATAATTAGGATTTAATTATGGAAATAATAATTAAGTTAAGTTAGATAATCATATTTACTTGCTAGAAAATAAATATGACTAGTAGGCCAATATGATTGGGCTTACAACTATTATTAACATAATCCTATGAGGTTACACAAAGAGTAATAGACTATACTTAAATAATGAAAGTCTAGTAACATCATATTTAGGTTTTATTGACTTAATGATGGTTATATAAGATAGCCATAAATTAAGAAAAGTTAGTAAAAACAAAATAACAGATTTTTCAGTCTTCACGTAAAAACTCAAAAACCTAAAAGTTACTGTTTTTCCCTCCCTTCAAAAGTAAGGGATTTATCTCTTCCATACTAGCATACGTGGGTTCCAATCTGTTGCTCGTGGACTAATTAAAGGAGCAACATTGGAGGCTCTATTTCCTGTTCTTGGTCGAAATTCAAGCACGCATCAAAGGTTGTTGTTCCAAAACTTTATTATGTTATACGTACTTATAAATGCAAATGGTCCTGTTTAGATGTTAAGAAATCGTTTCTTGAAATTCCGCTAATTTCATCTAAAGTTCCAACATATATTTCCTTGCTACACAGTGGATTAATTGTTGCATTTTGCTCATAGTAGTTTTCTTGTTTATTGTTTATAAACTGATATACTTAGGGTGTGTTCGGCAAGCTGTTGGCTGTTAGCTTTTGGGTAGCTTTCGGCTTTTAAGTAGCTGTGAGCTGTCAAATTGTAGCTGTTAAAGTTTAGCTGTCGAGCTAGTTGTTAATAATATGAGTGTTTGGCAAAAGTAGCTGTTGGAGCTATAAAAATAAAATTATTATTTGCCAAAATAAAAAATTAAAAAATAACAAGTCAAAAAAATAAAAAAAAATTAATTATTTACCAAAAAGTAAAATAAAAAATAAAATATCATGTTCCTGAAAGCTATCTTTTATAGCTTTCCACAAAAGTTGGTTTAAAAGCTACCTATTTTCAAAAACTACTCCACTACTCCAAAAGCTCTTACCAAACACACCCTTAGTTGCTATAAATGATATCTATCCAGACAAGGTAGTAACTAGCTATTTCGTCATTGCTATCACGCGTATAGTCATTTAAAAATTCAATTATCTAATGCTTTCACAAGGTGGCTAATCTTGTATTCGATATTCATATTCATATTCACATTCATCACAGCAACTCGAAGTCTCGAACCTTATATCTTGATGCACACTTTAATTTCATTTCTCTCGGGTCTTAATTATGTAGTCCATTTTTACTAAAGAGTTGTACATATCTCAACTAAGCAGTTAACACACATTCTTTTTCTCGCACTTATCACTCCCTTCACTTCACTTGCATGGTTGCATATGCTTTCTCAAACCCCATTAAACTTTCTCTTTCTGTTGAGAAATAGCCATATTAATTTTTTTATTTTTTTCACAAACTTTAATTTAATTAATTAACATCTTTTCATTAAAAAAAAAAAAATACACACTATTTCTTTAATTTTGTTGTTATAACTTCCTTAATTAACCACCCACTAACTTTATTTTTCCATTTATTAAAAAGTATAATTAACTACCCATTAACATAGTTGAGCCACACTAAACAGCCAAACTCACACATTTAACAATTCATAACCAACTTTCTTAATTAAATCATGAAAAACTCTACTCATTTTGCTGTGCTCCTGCTTCTGCTACTGTTGTTCTTCGTAGACGTTAATGGAGAATGTTTCAAGAGCAACCATGTTGACAAAGGCGAGGGCGAAGGGCGAAAAAACACTAAGAAGAGGAAGAAGATTAGTCATGATTTAGGAAGATCATGTGATTTCTACACAGGAGAATGGGTGTTTGATAGCTCATACCCTCTTTATGATGCATCTAGTTGTCCTTTCTTTGAGAAACAATTTGGTTGTGAAAAGAATGGAAGACCTGATAAAAATTATCTCAAGTATAAATGGAAGCCTTCTCATTGTAATTTACCAAGGTAACATTCATGTAACATGCATACTCCCTTCATATAGGCTTAAGGTTTTTTTTTTTTTTAATTTATTTTAGTAACTTGATTTTGTAGGTTTGATGGTGCTCATTTCTTAACAAGATTGGAAGGGAAAAGAGTGTTGTTTGTGGGAGATTCAATAAGTTTAAATCAATGGCAATCTCTTGCTTGCATGCTTCACACAGCCGCGCCACACACGAAATACAAAATATCTAGGAGTGGAAGCCTCTCCGAGTTCATATTCCCAGTTAGTCTATATTTTTCACTTTTATTAGACGAATTATTGTGGATCTTTCAATCTAAATTGGTTAATCATAGTATAAACACATCATATTCAAAATGCATGTTAAATCCGTACTTTTATTCAATACTTGTTGTATCCTTTACTTTATTATGAGACGACTAAGATCAAGATATAAATGCACATTTATTCAGGCCTACAATACTTCTTTGGCGCTGTTGAGAGACGGTTTTCTAATAAAGATTGTGAACAAGACGGTTGGTAGGGTAATGGTTCTCAATTCAGTGAGCCAAGGGTCGTCGTGGAAGGGTTTCGATGTTTTGATCTTCAACACTTGGCATTGGTGGCTTCATACCGGAAGGAAACAACCGTAAGTAAGACTAGGTTATTACTTATGTATTGGTATTGATTTTTGGCACTAACAAAGAAAGTCTATCATTCATATATATATATATATATATAGGTGGGATTTCATTGAAGATGGGAACAAATTGTACAAGGACATGGACCGACTTGTCGCATATGAGAAGGGATTGAGGACTTGGGCTAGATGGGTAGACTTGCATTTGAGTTCTGCAAACACCAAGGTGTTTTTTCAAGGAGTTTCCCCTGATCATATGAAGTAAGATACTTGTACTGATCATTACAATCGCTTTGTTCTTGTATTGTCCCGAAATGTTACACAATGACTCATCAATCAACTAATTAAAAATTACTCAAATTGATATTATCTAATTGAACCGATTGAATAGATTTCAGTCCAACACAGTATTGAATTTTTTATCATGAATATTTGAATGTTGAGCTAAGTTTCTTTTTTTCAGTGCACTAAACTGGACAGCTCCGAATGCAAGAACCTGTATAGGTATAAAACAACCACTACTTGGCGCGTCAAACAGTCAGATAAGAGCCGAGCAGCAACATCCAGCTGAAAGGATAGTAGAAAAGGTGGTGAAAGACATGACAAAGCCAGTAAAACTATTAAGAGTAACACCACTCTCACAGCTAAGAAGGGATGCTCATCCTGGGGTATACGGCATTGGTAGGCATAGGCTTCCCGATTGTAGTCATTGGTGCCTTCCTGGTGTTCCCGATACTTGGAATCACCTCCTCTATGCTTCCCTTTATTTTTAGTTATACCTTTATACTCTTTACGAAACCAAGACACTAATTAAGCCTATATATAGTTTGTGATCGATCATCTAAATTGATTACTCCGCGACTTTTCATACTTACTGCAAATGTAATTTGATTTTTGTACGTTGAGAACTTGAGATTGGTGTAGCTAGTTATAATGCTCATAAATTAATGATTCCCCCAATTTTACCAGTTTTCAAATATGGCTTTATATGATCATAATAATAAAAATCAACAAAATACAAAAACGCCGTTGCCGGGGATCGAACCCGGGTCACCCGCGTGACAGGCGGGAATACTTACCACTATACTACAACGACTTTGTTATCTATATAAACCAATATTATTTACATAATATTTTATTTTTTCGCTATTTACTAAGTAAACGAATGCACTGCTCCATTACGCTGAGTTGGATTATAAACCGTGACCTTTTAATGTCGCCAGTTCATCATGAGAGGGGCTAAATTAAATGTACTGTATCAATTTTCTACCTAGCTCCACTTTTTTTTTTTTTTTTATTGATAATATTGAAATTGTAATTTTTATTATTATTTGGAGTATTTTAATGGGAAGTATGTTGATAATTTTTTTTTTGAAGGGGGAAGTGTTTTGATTTAATGTAATGAGATTTTTTTTGAAAACATGTAAAAAAGAAAAAAATTGAAAAAAAAACAATGATTGTGGTTAATTATCAAAATAATAATGTTTAATGAAGTTTAGCAAGTGTAAAGAATAAAAGAAAGACGAAAAATGGAAAGTGAAAAAGATTTTTTTGGAATGGATTGAGTATTTTTTTTGAAATAGTAAGGAGCTAGAGAATTGATCCTAAGATTCCTGAAATCAGATGAGAAGTTCTAACCAATTGAAATATCTTTCACTCTCTCTATGTAGCTACTATAATGTCTTGCCTTTGATTAAGAAACAATATTTAGAAAAACATAAAATGATTATAACAGCGAAAATGTAAATAAGGGATAAAGGGATTTGAAGTAACCTTCACTACGAAAATATTGCATCTTTCATAAATTAGTTGCAACAAAATAACAATTTATAAATTATTTGTTGCAATTAACTTACGACGAAGTTAGTGTCATAATTTGGTCCATTGGGTGACCATGGCCCTGGTAGAGCTTTCTAGATGCGCCCATGGCATCTTGAATCAATTTTATCATTTTCATATATATCACCTTTGGAATCGAAAGGTAAGATGATTTAAAAAACTACTTCTATGTAGTGCTAAAATTGCAATTTTTAAATATTTTTTTAAAGATAAAATAAACAAAATTTACGGTTAAGGAAATATATGAGAGATAAATGGCTACATGATGTGGAGTATCAAGTATGGTCTATGGTAATAAAAGGCGCTAAAATGTTACTCCGTAGAATCAGTAGATCATTGTACAAATAAATTTTCAATCCTACCTCCAAACATTTCAACATTAACTTATCTTATAAGAAAAAAAAAAGGAAGAGTTCAATCTTTTAACAAGTTAAATAACTTCCCGGTCAAAAAGGCAAATCCTTTCATTTCTTGCATACATTAGTATGATTATTGTGATATTTTATTCCCATGAAGTTGATATGAATTGTGGCCATTTGAATAATAAAATCAAAGATTAAGGGCATTTCTAAGATGCAACCTAATAATTGGCATGATTTATGTGGATGTAATAATTTTTTAATTAAGTTCCTTATGCAATTTTTCAACTTCAATTCCAACAACCAAACTAAAATTAGCCCTTGGATTATAAGAGATCAACGAGGAAAACTTATATAGTATGGGTCACTTTCATTATTATGCCAAAAAAACAAAAACAAAACATATACGGAATGTATGGAATTGGAATTGAGTCGGTAGTTAAATTTTGATCTCCTAACTCCACCGGTTCATTATACATTCATACCAATAAAATAAACACTTCGATTTAATGTATTGATCTCCAAAAATATTTTTTTGTATTCCCTAAAAATATATGTATATAATAAGAATAATAATAATAATAATAATAATAATAATAATAATAATAATAAAACACTTTGACTGTTTATTGATCTTCAATCAAATATGAATTATTTTTATAAATTAAGAGGGTGTTTGATTTGTGGGATAGATAAAAGGGGAGGGATATGGATAATTTAAGTGGGATTAATAAAATGTAGTATTGATTAGGTGGAATATGTATTAGAAGGGGAATTAAAATAGAGATAAAATTAGGTCTTATCCCACCACCTCGAAACCCTAATCGCCACCCTAACCATCCCAAAAACCTTAACCACCCCAAAACTAAAACACCCTCCACCATCTACAACCATTTCTAACAGCCCCGAAACCACCATCCATCTACCCGGCTCCCTTCGCCGCCCCTCCTACGACTCCCTTCGCTACCCCTTGTAACCTCCTAGCCACCCAAAACGAAACCCTAGGTTTAATAATTATGGATGCTAAGGCTTCGTTTTAGGTGGTTGGGGGGTTACAAAGGGTGGCGAAGGGGTAGGAGGGGCGTTGAAGGGAGGCGAGTGATGGGTGGTGGTTTCGGGGTATTAGAGTCTAGAGGTGGTTGTAGGTGGTGGAGGGTGTTTTAGTTTTGGGCTGGTTAGGGTGGCGGTTAGGGTTTAGGGGTGGTGGTGGGGAGTCGGTGGCATGCCGGCGCCAACGAGGGGTGAGGGTTGGTGGTCAATTTGGTGGATTGTGTGGTGGTTGGACAGTTGTGGTTAGGGTTAGGTCGTAATTGTATGTTGGTTGGGGGGAAGGTGTGGAAAGGGAATGGAAAAGATAGGGGGAGGAGAGAATGAAAAAGTGTTAGAATGAAGGAATGAAAAATGGAAAGGGGAATACAAAAGTGGCATAACAAACAACAACAAAGGGATTGAAGGCAGTTGGTTCCCATTCTCTTTGATTATTTACCCCCAACCAAACAGTCTAAGCTCTTATTTAATCCTTATCCTACCCACCAATTCACTTTCTTTATCCTTATTCTCTATCTCTATCCCTATCTCTCAAATTAAGGGCTTGTTTATTTTTGCTGAAAACAGTTGAACTGAACTGAGCGCATGCTGAGCTGGACTGAAAGTTTTATTGTAATTTTTAAAGAAGAGTTGAGATGACCTAATCGAATTTAAACTAAAATAATTTTAAACTGAAGTAAACATATCCGTACACGCCCTCCAAATTTCTAAGCTTACCGCTAGAGTAGTTAAATCTACTCAACGATTTCCCTCCTTCAACTTAACTAGCACACTCTCTTTCTTCTACAGCTCTTTTTGACTTTTTCCCCTTCCTTGGATATGAACCAATATGATTATATGAGTAAATAAATGGCATATTAAGTATACTATATGCATGTCTTTGCAAGTATATATTAAGCTGACATGTGTAAATATTAAGCATATGAGCTTATTCCTTTGCAATTAAGCTGACACATTAAGCATATTAAGATGACTATATGAGTAAATGAATGACATATTAAGCATACATGTACTACATAGTCATATTATACCTTTATTTTTCTATATTACCTTTATTACTGTAAAATACCGTAGTATCGTACAATGAAGGTAATGAGAAAAATGCATATTAAGCAAAAAAAATATATGCAAGTTCAGTATAAAATAATACATGAACATTTGAAGCCTTTATTGAAATCTTCCAATGCAAAATCGTAAATTTAACAATATATCTAACACCATCCGACTTCCGCAGCGTCTTCAAATTTCACCTCGAATGAACTCCTCGAGATCCTCCAATCAAACACCTTTTGTCTCACACCTGATCACATTCAATTTGTTGTTTGCCTAGCTATAATGATGCCACCCATGATGAGCTCTTTGCTCTACATCTATGGTATGAAAGTTGAAACAGACTCTCTGCTGAAAGAGTTCAAGGATGCTATTGTGATACTCAATAAACAGTTACCAAAGAATAAATGATATGAATATGCACATCAAATACCAAATACATGCAAATATAGTACATAATATATACACATTCAAAAAAAATATATATAACATATATTAAAGAAACAAAACAACCAATCAGAAAATTATGAGATCGAAATCATTTCCCATTACAATCAAACATAGCCTTAATTGCGCGTACTAACACCAAAACAATGACTAGGACTCGGATGACATGAGTCACCTACTCGACACTCACGACTTCACGAGAGAAACATGCTTAATAAGGAGGAGTAATTATCATGAGATAGTCCGTAGTAAAACATTATCATTTATCGTCATAAATTTCCGTTTAGTGGGCCCCATTTTCCGTATCACAACAAACCAACTGGCGCGCTATTATACCTTAAACCCCAGGTTGGCGTAACGTTTTCAAGTTCTTCCTCACAAAACTTCAACTTCATAATTTCCCCCTTTATTTTTTATTCCACCTATTTTCCACCTAATCAAAAAATTTTCATTTTTTTTAATTTTCAACCCAAAAAAAAAAAAAAACACTCAAATCTTTAAAATTTCTGTTTACACCCTCGCATTCTTCTTATTTCTTTCATTTATTATTATCTTCTTCCTTAAGTCTGTTTTCATTGTATTCACATGAAACATTGAATTTAATTTTTAGTTTGTAACACACAAAAAAAAAAAAAAACAGGGGATTTTAAATTTGAAGAAATAATAATAATAATAATAATAATAATAATAATGGGTTTTGTGGGTACTTTCACTGGAATTCTGGGGTTTTGCATTGGTCTTCCATTTGGGCTTATTGTTGGGTTTTTCTTCTTCATTTATTCCAAGCCTAAAGATGTTAAGGTATTTTATTTTTTATTGCCTTTTTTATAAATTTTTTTTTTTCCTAATGATTTATTGAATGTATATTTAATTGTTTTGTACATGCATTCAAGTATATGATTTTTTTTCTTTTTTATTTTTTTGGATTATCATATTGTTTGGTAAGTTGGGTTTTAAGTTTCTTGACTTCTTGCAGCTAATTATTTAATTCATTTTCTTAATTTATGATAAAATTTTGTCTATTTTTGTTCTTCATTTTTTTTTTTTGCAGCTGAATTGTATTCTGTTTTGTTCATGTATAATCCTTCATATTTCACAGTCAAAATTAGTTGGGGTTTGTTACTTTGTTGAAAAATCTAATCATCATAACAGAGGTGATTGGGCTTCGGGCCGGGCCCGGGCCCGAGCTTTGTTAAGAGTGCATGTCTCGAAACCCGACAAATAAGTGTATGTATGTGGTCATTATTTCTAGAGAGAGGCGGAGAATTTGATGCCGATTCTTTGTAAGAATTGGTCCATGATTATGACTAATGTAGTTAGACATTGAGTTGGTACTTGGTATTTTGATTTTTGAGCATAAGCTTTTGGCAAAAGAATTTTTTTCATTTATTTTTATTTTTATTTTTGTTGTTGTGTTTAACCCCCATATGACAACTAGGGGTTCGAGTACGGGTCATAATTGGGCCTGTCTAAACAATTGTACATAGGCTGGCTGGCCCTGAATCTTAACCACTGGGCCGAAGATATCATTAATTGGTTGGTTGGTCCGGGAGTTTGATTCTACAGATTTTTTATGATTGAATTTGTAAAAGTATGTGCTTGTTTGTAGGGAATTAGTCCTACTCGCTTTCATAGTTCGATTCATGCTAACATTGTGTGCAGTTGTGCACATTTTCATTGCTCTTTGAGACATTGACCATGTTATAAAATGAACATGTTCTTTTCATTGCCTATGGTTATGAGAGAACATAAATAAATAATCTTTGTAGATGACGTTGCTTGGTTTTAATATCCGAATATCAAAATTCGGATTGTTGAAATCTTTTATATATTATAAACAAGATCAGGGACGTCAATATATTCAACTTCTTGATTTTGTGTTATTGTATTGATTACAATGATAATATTTTAATGTGTATAGCTGTAATGTAAACAGAATTAAAACATGTTTGTTAGTGCATGTCCTTGTATTCTGTCACAACTTAATGATTTATTGGCTTCATGGTACTCCTTCCAATTCAAAATGTTTGTTACGTTGGGAATACTGAGTACAAGGAGAGAAAAACTTTGACTACGAAAATATTACATGATATATGAGAAAAAAAATACCTGAGAATTTGTTAAATTTGTCTACGTGCGTAGTTTTTAAATGCTTCGTATCAAATTTTTGTATAAAGCATAGTGGAAGATATTAAGGTTTAAACAAGAACATTGAAAAAATTGTGCAAAAAATAAACGTAACAAAATATTTTAAACTGAGGGAGTATGATAAGCATAATGTAACTACGTAAATAGATGAGACAATGACTTAGGACCATAGGACCAAATCTTTTATGTAACCCTCAATGACTTAGCCTTTACTTTGTGAATTTTATGCAGTAGGACATAACTGAGCAAAGATCTAATTGAAACAACTGATCTGACTGATTATATTATTTAGAAAACCCACATCCAAGGGGAACCAAAGGCAGGAGTTGACAGTCTCAATGATGACTTCCTGAGTGACTCGTGAGAGGCATTTTTTTCATGGTATATATGGTCTCTTAATGGCCTAATCTACTGTCTGTCTGCCCACTGCTGGTAATTTACTTTTTAAAATTGGATGACTTTGGAGTATCTGATCAATGTAATAAAATTGGGGTTTGGAATATGTTGTAACAGTGTAGTTTGTTTTAATCATCTGCATGAAGCAGCACTGTATGAAAGTACTGGTAGTAAGCACTAGCAGTCTGAAGGGACGGCCAATCATTAAGATGCAATGCATCAACTATCTAATGCAATTGCTTATCTGAATATAAGTTTGATTTTTTATTTTTGCATTATGGAGTTCCCTTAATTTGCTTTGATTTGTATGTATATGGTACTCATGAGCAGGAACCAGCTATTACTCCACTTCAGGAATTGGATACCGAGACTTTGTTGGGTGTTCTGCCTGATATACCAAATTGGGTAAAAAGTCCCGATTATGAGAGAGTAAGCAACATTCTTCATATTCGTTTACAACTCATAAGACATAGAGTGTGGTTTTTCTGAGTTGGCTTCAATGGATGCAGATAGACTGGATGAATAAATTTTTGTCGGAAATGTGGCCATATCTGGATAAGGTGAGTTTTTCTTGGAGTCTTGGACTCTTAACGAAAATATTTCTTCCATGACTCAATGCTGATGTCCTGTTCATCAATGTGCACAGGCAATTTGCAGCACAATCAGAAGCATGTCAAAACCAATTTTTGCAGATTACATAGGAAAATATCAAATAAAAGATATTGAGTTTGAAAATCTTAGCCTTGGAACCCTCCCACCTGCTTTCTATGGTGAGTTTGCTTTTACATTGAGAAAATTATGATTCTCGGGTTTCTATTCAACTAATGAATGTGCTCCTACTTATAATCTGTTTAGAAAATCTAGTTTTCTAACAGTTATACAGTTCACTTAGTAGTGGGAAAAAAAAAAAAGATTTTTTGACTTCCCATGATTGAGGAAGGATATCCGTAGAATTGGGGGTAATGGGGGCAACGTGAGTTGCAAAGAAATACTGTTTTTGTCAATGTGCTTCTTGATATTCTTCGTTATCCTTTGAAATAGTAGATAGAAGTACGATTTTTCCTGAAGTCATCAGGATTCAGTTTCTTTTAATAGCCTTGGTAAATGCTGTTTCTGTTATGTAATCTTTTACTTTGTAAGTGTCTCATTTTTTGAATTTCTCATGTCAGAGGCTAATATTCTTTTTCTGGCCCTGATTATTGCTCGCCGAGAGGAATTTTCGTACTCAATTGAACAAAAAGAATTGTTGTCTCTATTATCCTGCTGAATTATAAACGAATGCTGCGTGGTTTATATCGAGTTTCATTTGCATCTGAATTTTAAACCTCTTATTTCACTTTCTGCTTTTTTGTAGGGATGAAGATATATGAAATGAACGAAAGCCTACTCGTCATGGAGCCAGCTATTAGATGGGCAGGAAATCCCAATATAGTGTTGGCTGTGAAGCTAATGTCTGCAAAACTCAGGATTCAGGTAAGAATTAATGCCGAAGCTCATTTCTTGTAATGCTAATTAGTATAAAATCCAGCCACAACCATCTGAAAACCAAGTAATGAATCTTTGCAGCTTGTGGATGTGCAAGTATTCACTAATCCAAGGATACACTTGAAACCCCTTGTTCCGACATTCCCATGCTTTGCTAGCATAGTGGTCTCACTAGTGGGAAAGGTAAAACTAGTGACCAATCGAGTATTCTTAATAGTATTTGTTTATGAATGGTGCATCACATATTTTAGCAATCCCCTTTATTGATCTTACACGCTTTATGCAGCCGCATGTGGATTTTGGACTAAAAATTCTTGGAGGAGATGTCATGGCCATACCTGGTCTCTATCGTTTTGTTCAGGTGCAATCATTAGGGTTAATTTAATGGGTAGGATATTTATATATTGATAAAGTACTCCAAATTGAAGATAAATGTAGTTGGCGGACTGACTAGTCTCTCTGTCTGCAGGAAACAATCAAGAAACAAATTGCAAGCCTCTACCATTGGCCTCAGTCACTTGAAATTCCTGTCCTTGATACTTCAACGTAAGCTATTCTTCTATGACAGTACGCAGTTTCTCTGTTTTTTCAAGCTGTGAGGCTGTAGATATAAGCAGTATATTTCTTGTTACATTTGTTTTCTTTAAATACAAGCTAAATTATATTGGTTATTGGAGTTTTGTTTCCATTCACTTGGAAGGGAAAAGCTTAGTGTGATGACTTCCTTACTGAATTATGCAACTGATGTATGAATATGATGATCATTCACATCAGTATGTTTCTGGTGGTCTTTATAGAGTTTGCATCAGGCTTTTGTATTAATTACCTCTATTATTTATTCGATTTTGTTACATTTTATTGCAGAGCTGCTGTAAAGAAGCCTGTTGGCATATTACACGTGAAAGTTGTTCGGGCAATCAAGCTTTTGAAGATGGATTTTTTGGGAACATCTGATCCATATGTTAAATTAAAACTCAGTGGTCAAATGAGACCTTCCAAAAAAACATCTATCAAAAAGAGAAACCTGAACCCAGAGTGGAATGAGGAATTTAAGCTAATCGTCAAGGATCCTGAAACGCAAGTTCTTGAGTTAGAAGTTTACGATTGGGACAAGGTATTCCTCTTGAAGTTTTCTTTTTATGAATCTGTTTTTGGTCATTATCTCCCAGCGATTGGGACAAGTTTCTTTTCTTTACTCCTTTTCCCTTGTTTCTCACTTTTGTTTATGTCCCTTTTCTGGTCGGTAAGTTGGTTACCAAACAGACCCTGAATTATTGATGCAATTGCAGCTGAGTCTGTGACTACTGTTACTATCAAAAGTGCTGTCAAAGATTATGCTTCTTATATACTAATTTCCGTGAGTGGATCTTAGAATAACATATGCTGTTGTTATCTCAATCTGGGAATAATTAAGAAATAACAGCTCTATTAATTAGATAATTCTGCATGCATACAAGCGGACATTTAAACGTATTATCTTGAAATGATTCTAAATTTTAAAGTTTGCAACTGCTAGTTATCGCTAATGGAATCATTATAAATATTACCAATTAATAAGTAGTAATCAATTGTATTACCGATAGCAGTTTAGTGATAATTAACAAAGTTTGTTGATTCATACACCAACCATTCAGGGTTCCCTCCGATGACAATGAATTTAGTGATTTATATCTCTTGAAAATATAAACGAGGTTATTTAGAAGTTCATATTGTGAATTATCTGACACGGTAGGTGCTCAAGTCTTCTATGTAGCTTCTCTCAAATTATGATTTTGCAACTATGTACGTGGCCGTGGAGAAGGCATATATCATAAGGGCATTTAATTCGATACTCTTTTTTTTGTGCTTTTGTGTGCAGATTGGAGGAGATGATAGTATAGGAATGCAATTAGTACCTTTAAAGGTGCTAACTCCTCATGAACCGCAGTCTTTTACCCTGGATTTGCTCAAGAGTTTTGATATTAACGATTCTCATCATAGTAAGCCGAGGGGTCAGATTGTGCTGGAGCTTGCTTTTGATCCTTTCAAGCTGGAGAGTGAAAGCTTTAAGGGATCAGGGGATGAACAGATGAGCAGACAAAACAGCATAGACCAAGCATTAGCTGATGCCTCAGTCAGTTACGAAGGAGGAGCACTTTTGATTAGGGTCATATCTGCTAATGATGTTGAGGGGGAGCATAGCACCAACCCTTATGCTCAATTAATATTCAGTGGTGAAAAGAAAAAAACAAAGGTGAAGTTCTACATAAATTCTTCTAGATTCATGTTTCTTTCTTATAAACACTCAATAGTTGAAGAGTGTAACAGTTTCGATGTATTCCAAAATTCGTATTAGCAAGACTGATCACTTTGCAACTGTACAAGTGCGCGTAAATACTTTTCTCCCCTTAGTATCTGGCTATCTGCAGTAAGCCAAAGCAAATTGCCTTTTGAAGCGTTGTAACATAATTTTGTCAGGTTTCTAAATTCTATGCATGCATCTAACTTTTTGCTAGTTTTATGGTTTCATTGAATTACAGGTGGAATTAGATGCTCTTCAAAAATTTTATTGCTTGAATGTTAAAGAAATCCGTTCTTGTTATAATCTGTGTCAATTCACTTGTTTCTGACGCTTTATTGTTCACTCTTTGCAGACTGTCAAGAAGAACCGAAATCCACGATGGGATGAACACTTCAGTTATATGGCTGATGAACCACCATTGCAAGAAAAGCTACGTATTGACATATACAGCAAATATAGAACTTTTGGTTTTTCGAGAAAGGTCAGATAACTACTCTTCATTGTTTTTCCATTTCAAACCACTTCTGAGTAGTCTGCTATTCCATGCAATTAACTTTGGATTTATATTTTGTATTGCATAGGAATCTCTTGGGTTTGTGGAAATAAATCTTGTCGATGTTGTGCACAATGGAAGGATCAATGAGAGATACAATCTTATAAATTCGAAGAATGGAACTATCCATATTGCAATAGAGTGGCAAACGGTATGATATCAAAGATTTTGGTAGCAAGGGCATCTTTTATCGTACATACATATAATTAGATTTCATGCCCGTTGAGTGTATAGCTATCGTTAGTGAAAAATACTTGGACTCGTGCACAGCATCCTGCTGATATGCTGCACTCGCCAAAAGAAAAGGTAAACAAAACAATATGATCATGTCGAAGATTATGTGATCGTACAGATTGAATTGAAGACCATGGCAGCTTGATGAGAATTGTTTAAGAAGTACACATGGTTATTACAGGCTTTATTACTCCATTTCTATTGATACTGAATACAAATTTCAGAATTATTGTTTGCCTGAGTTAAAGTTGTGTATGTGTATTAATGTGACTATAATATTCATTTATATAGAATAAGTGTACCCTTGGGGAAAAAAAATAAAGAATAAGAGTAAATTTTGGTTTATGGCTTTATGCTCACACTTGCTTATCTTCCTCCATTTCTCTCTTCCTTACTTTTTTTGATGGCCCCACCAAGACACCAACATGGTAAAGCCGTTAAGGAGTTAGGGTAAGTTTATCTGTTAGACTTAAGACCATATTTCAATAAGTCCATATTTCAAATTATGTTACATTAGCTTTCTACTAACTTTTCTACTATTAAAACAGACTCTTTATGTTTTTACACTATCCCCAGATTCCGTCTCAAACTTACCTTATTTATTAAAAAAAAAAAGTTATAACAAATATTTATAATGTGTGGCCCCACCTGAATCCATAAATGCATGACACATGTTTTCACCAAGTGTTGGATGTAGTTTGTTTTCTAAGACTAACATTATATTAAGACTACTTCAAGTCTTGCGGTAGAATTTTCCTAAAGATTTGCTAAGACTCTAACACAAGATTCCAATCATAGACCCTTATAATCTTACCATTAAGGTGAGCAAAAATGCAATACATTTATTCTATCCGTCTTTTCCATTGCAAATCAGATGCAACAATTTGGGATGCACATACTTTTAGTTAAATTTTGCATGCGAGTGTAGAATAACATGTGATAGGAAAAAAAAAAAAACATATTGACAAGGAAAGGTAAACAAAAATAAAAATTGTTCTATTTAATTTGAAGTATTTATTTTTTTCCAATTGTTGCATAATTTGAAACTACTGATTGACCATATATTCTCAATTAAACATTGATTTATAAGAAAGTTTTATTTTTTGGGCTAAAATTTATTGAACCGGATTGCAATAAGGTTTATTACATTGAAATTATTTTTATTTTGACAAAATTTTATATACATTCAGTGTACAGTAATTATTGTACAATAGGTTTAAAGTTATAATATTTTTTGCACTCTAGTTACTATAACATCAGCTCAAGTCATGTTATAATTCTTTCATAATGGTGGATGTCCATATTCCCCATGTGTTAATTCTCATCATAATTCTCACCATAAGTGTTCTATGTAAATACTCTTGTAACTTATGATTTTACTCCTCCATGTAACTCCCTTCATTATAGTCACTTATGACCTTTCAATGTTCTTAGGGAATTACAAGGTAGTCATGTGTATAAATAGAGGGCCCCTAATGTGGAGTAGACACACTTGAATAATACAAATTCTATATTCTTGTAAGTATCTATACTCTCACTTTTTATAATTCATAACAAGTCATACTTTTTTGAGTTTTAGCTATCTTAAAATTAGTTCAAGTTATTGTGCACATACTTAGGGCACAATACTTAGGGCCTATTTACTTCACTGAAAACAGAAAAAAGATGAACTGAACTGATTTTAAGCTGAAGTAAACAGGCTCTTAATTTCTAATGCTAAAAAAACTCAATTTTAATAAATTAATATACCTTATTATGTCATACATAAAAGTTAATTGTTCAAGATTTTCAATAAAATTTCAATGATTAAAATTGGTTTAAGTTGGTTGTTGTATAGTTATTTTATTGTACAACGGGTGTATGCAATATTCATTCTTTTAATTTTTATATACTTATACTCCCTCTATTTTTTAGAGGCTAGTTGCTAAGAAAAAATTTTAATTATTATATATTTTGAAAGAATAGATCAGGATGAATCAAACAAAATTTCATATGACTATGTTTTTCGTTACCTATAAAATACCAAAGTGAGTCTAATATATACTATTAATAGTGCCAAAAATCCTACAAAACAAGTAATTTGCAACAGGAGTATTTTTTTTTTCAATTACCAAGTACTATATAACGGTAAGTCCGTAACAAATGGGCTCAGCTTTATTCCAAGCTTAACTGCCTTGATCAACCAGAAATTAATTTATAAATCATGTGGCCCATTGTATGTTTAGTTCGGCAGGTTAGCAGATAATATATGGCCCGTGTCATCCATGCATAAACTTGAGCACTAATGCCACACAAATTCACAAACCTAAAAAAAAAATCCCTCCGTATCATTGTATCACCATTCAAATAAATTTGAGGGAGAGTGATAGATTAATTGGTTTGAATTTCTCTCCCGAATTCAAAAGATTATATGATTGATTTTCATCTGTATTGTGATGGTTCCCTAACAACTACAAAAAAAAAATAAAAAAAAAAATTACATAATAGTTCTCAAATAATGCTGATGTCAAATAGAGAAAAAAAAATCTATTAATGATATTCTGTATTTAAGTTTTAGGGTGATTGTTTTGAGGAATAAAAAGGGAAGGAAAGGGTCATATGGACAAGGGTGGAGTAATAAGGGAAACTTATGCTTATATTGAGGGATGAGGATTAGAAGAGGGATGTGGACAAGGATAAAAATAATGAGTTATCGGTCAGGCCTCAACATCTTTACCTACAGAGTGCTAGGGAGCCACAAGGGCGGGCATGAGAATCGATCTCAGGATTTTCTGGAATCGGGAGGAAAGCTTTTACCACTTGAGCTACCCCTTACTCTCAATGAATGAAAATAATTTGCAAGAGTAATCTAGTAGTTTTAGCATGTATATCATCATATTTCTTATCTATGCCAAATATATAATAATGCTTATTTAATCCTTATCCTATTCTATCCATCAATTTTATATTATTTTTTTATCCCATCCCTCATACCAAATGCCTTGTTATTTGAAACACACGGTTACTTGGTTAGTACTTAAAAACCCCCTTCCATAGCTTGGCAATAATGGATCAAAATAGAAGATAACCACTATCATCAAATTTTGACTTTTATACACTGGAATTGGAAAAAAAAAAAAAAAATGAAGCAAAATGTGATGAAGGACAAAGTGCACGTTGAAGAAGAAGTGGAAAAGCTAATTGAAGGCCTTCCAAAGGCTAGCCCAAGGAACAAGGCTCATCAAATGGTCAAGTACGAAGATTTCTGGTACTACATTGATATACCTATTTTCAAAAATGTTATTGCCTTTCAAAAACACTTTGTTGCTCGTGACACCGATATTTTTATTACTAGTTTACCACAAACGGGTACAACTTGGTTAAAATCGTTACTCTTTTCTATTGTTAATCGGTCGAAACAACCCATTAGTGAGAGCCCTCTACTTACTCACCATCCACATGAAATAGTGTATGGGCTAGAGACTGATGTCTATAATGAAACCTTTGAGTATCCTCGTCCACACCACCTTGACGAGCTTATGTCCCCTAGGTTGTTTAGCACCCATGTCCCCTACGTGTCACTCCCTGAATCAATCAAGACGTCTGAGAGTCGAATTTTGCATATTTGTCGAAATCCTTTGGATACATTAGTATCAAGCTATTATTTTTATCTATCGTACATAAGGAATGCTAAGAAAGGAGGAGAAGATTTAGTGTTACCTAGTTTTGAAGATACGTTTGAGAATTTTTGTGAGGGAAAAGTTTTATATGGACCTTTCTTTGAGCATGTCCTTGAGTATTGGAAGATGAGTTTAGAACGACCAGATAAGGTGTTATTTATCAAGTACGAAGACTTGAAAGATGATCCTACTTATCAGTTAAAGAGATTGGCGGATTTTATAGGGATGTCATTTTCTCCCCAAGAAGAAGGTGATGGTGTAATAAAACAAATTATAGATTTGTGTAGCGTTAAGAATATGAAGGACTTGGATGTTAACAAAAGTGGAGTAATCAACAAATTCTTTGAAAAAAAGAGTTTCTTTAGAAAAGGCGAAATCGGAGATTGGACCAACTATTTTACACCTTCAATGGTTGAAAGGATGACTAAACTCATGGAAGAAAAACTTGAAGGAAGTGGCTTGTCTTTTAAATTGCTATAGCCAAAATGCCAAATGATTCTTAATCATCCATGAGATGTCATGGCTACCTCATGTTTCCCTTAATTTCTAATGTTTTACTCGTAGAATACTTTATTGTAGTCAAAGTTTAAGATTGTAGTTTTTTCACTTGTTCAAGATGATTATGTCTTTAATTTTGTTTGAGTAAATTAATTGGATATAATCCTGCAATGTTGGGTATATATATATGTACTTTACTTATCCCCTCAAAACAAAAACAAAAAAAAACAAAAAAAGTGCTTTGTTTATCAACATAAATAATCTTTTGATGATATACTCCTTCCCTTTCAATATACTTGATAAATTTGCTTTATTTATTTTTTCAAGATTTTGAAGACATAACTTCAATCGTTTATATCTATAATTATGCATAAGAAAAAAATTGCAAAAATCTCATTGATATGAATTAAACAAGATCTTGTATGAAAATAATTTTTCATATGATTATAAAATTAAAGAGAGTTAGATAATGAAATTGAAAAATATATTATCAAAAAATATCTAATATAAAATCAGTTCAGTTCAGCTCAGCTCTTCTTTAAAAACCATAATGAAAACTTTCAGTTCAGTTCAACGATCAGCTCCAATCGATTCATTTCAGTTCAATTGTTTTCAACTGAAGTATACAGGTCCTAAATTTGAGGAATGAAAGAGAGATGCAAGAGAATCAAGAAAAATGGTCATGAGTAAGGGTGATTATGAGATAGCAATGTTCACGAGCTACGCTACTTGAGACCGGCTCAGTTAAAACACGGTCAAAGCTCAACTCGTATAAGCTGGGATCGAGCTCGAGATTGACTCAAGATAATAACGAGTCGAGTCGAACAATAATGGGATTGACCCAATAAGTACGCTAGAACGAACGGCCTCGTTGTATTTATTTTATATTATTTTATTTTGATGCATATATGTTATATACCAAAATAGTAAAATACAATGTAAGGGCCAATTTTTTTTAAAAAAATTGTCCAAAACAAAATTTCAAATTCATCTAAAAAACCTAGTAATTATCAAACCCTAAATCCTAAAGATTTCTAATTGTTAAAAAAAAAAAAAAAAAAAAAAAAAAAAAAAAAAAAAAGTAAGAGTTGAGCTCGAGTTTAAGCCAAGTTTTGAGTCGAGCTCTAGTTATTTCTTAACGAGTTGAGTTTGAGCTCACATTTTAACACTTACAAGTCGAGTTTGAGCTCTAGTGGATCTTAGCGATACTCAAGCTCAACTAGTCTCATAATCACCCCTGATCATGACTCATGAGTGATGGTAAAAACCTCTTTGGCTCTTTAGTACGAAGTATGAGCATATTACTGTATTAGAAAAAAGCTCAGCTTTCATAGTTCAAACATTACAAAATCCATCAAAACATGTTATTGTTTGCCTACTAATAGAGCGCGTCAGTGTTAATATTCTAGCGAGGGTATAAGTGTAATCTTATGTTGGTTGTAACCTTCTCATTATCATTATGTGTAGTATATATATTCAATACCGAGCTCCAGAGTATGGTGAGCCGGATCTTTCCCCACCTAGAGTCGAAGTTGTGTATGTCCATATGTGTATTAATGTGACAACTGACAATTGGGGTGTGCATAAACTTTCGATTTTGAATTTTCGATCTGGATATCTAGAATTCCTACTTTTCTAATACAAGAATGGAATAAGTTTTTTTATTTCGATAATCAAGTTTTTTGGATCGGTATCCATCCCTAGTGATAATAGTTCGGAAAAAAATTGTAATTAGGGGACAGGGTCGGAGCTACAATGGCGTAATGCTTATGGTGCCCTATACAACTTCTCAAAATAAGGCCCTCTATAATCTATTTCAAGTCCAATTTCTATTTGATTACCGTAAAGGATTTTTTTTTTCTTCATAAAATTGGAAGATTTGACAAAATAGATGTATAAAAAAAATTTAAACAATGATTCAACAATCAAATAATTCTATCTCAAAATAAAAGATTTAAAAGCTGAAACTTAAATTTAGAAAATAAAAGATTTTGAACATTGATGGATAACTATTAAACTTGGAAGATAGAGAGATTTGGGAATGAATCTAAATGAAAAGTTGAGCTTTATATACCTTAAAAATTAACCCACGTTGATGGAGATTAGATTATGAACCACATAATGTTGTTGTTCCAACATATATATGTGATAATATGGTACACAAATTATGAAAACATTAAATTTGGTTGGCAAAATGTGTACTTCCAACCAAAAAATATACGAAGTATAAAAATTGCTTGCTATAAGGATTGATCCTTGGACATTTAAAACACATATAATGCTCTACCACTACTCCAACTTCATTATTATGTTATTGGGTTGTCCTACATTGTGCCCCTGAGGTATTGGGTTTTCTACGTTTTGCCCTCCCAAATTAAAACTTCCATGTGGTGCCCCTAAGGTTCAATTAGTTACTATGCCATGACACTACAAAAAAAAGCCTGATTTGCGACTGAATTTTTCCGTCGCAAATGACGTTTCCGACGGAATTGTCGCAAATGTTCCATCGGAAAACTACTCGTCGTAAATTACAAAATTTCCGACGGAATTTCCGTCGGTAAAAATTTTGTGACGAAATTTCCGAAGGAATATATTGGAAAAAGACAAACTTCTTTTACGGCCGAAAGTCCATCGGAAAACAGCCACCTGATTATAAAAAAAAGCAGCGGAGAGGCAGCATCAGCCACCCCACCACCACTGCACCACCACAAATCACCACCCTACCCACCCCACAATCCACACACCACTACACGAACCACTCTTATGCAGGAATCCCACAACCCACACACCCACCCACGACCCACCCCACTCACCTTCACCCACCTACCTAGGTCGACACCACAAAATAAACCCCCACCCCACTCACCCACAATCTGCCCCACCCAACCACAAAAACAGCCACCACAACCCCAAAAAACCAATAAACCAAATTAAACCCAGAAATTCAAACCCAAAACCTTAAAAATTCTAAGCCAACAACCCAAAAATTCAAACCGACAACCTCAATTATTCTTCTGTCAAAAACCCCCAATAATTCATACTAAAAACAACAAAAATTCGAGCTAAATAACGCCAATAATTCAAAACAATAAGGCACATAATTTCGAAGCCAAAACCCACAAAAAAAAAACGGATATTTCACCATATACCCCTAAACTATTACATAATGCATCATATACCCTCAATGTTTCTGAAATGCACCATGTGCCTTGAACTTTCAATTTAATTCACAATATACCCTTATTTTGCTAATTTTACTCTAACTACCTCTAAATTAAGATATTAAATTTGACTAGCTATTATTTACAATAATTTAAATCAATTAATCATATTAACCAAATTATTTTTACAAAACCACCACTCTCTTTCATCATTACCTCCTCACCACTCCCACTCACCTTCTCCTTCTTCCTCCTCTCTCTTTCTACAAACCCGACTTCACCTTCATCTCCTATTCAATGGACCCATTTTCACAAAATTGCATTAGTGTTTATCATACCCACCACCACACCACCATCCCAAACCAAACCCCAACCACCAAACCCACCAACCCTAAATCTAGTAAATTCGAAACCTCCGACCCCATAACCCATCGAGATAAAAACTCCAAAAGCCATGGTAGACGTTTTGCGCACATTGAATGTTCTAGTAATGTTTTGGTGAAATGAATGTTTTGAATTGTAAATGATATATTACGATTGTAATGGTAAATTCAAAGGTAAAGAAGTGTTTGATTCTTCAAAGTAGTTAATATCAAATTCGGTTTTAGGAAATTTTTGGTTTCTTGTCTTGGGTTGATGAGTTTCGAACTTATTGGGTTTGATGGTGGTGGATTTGGGATGTAGGTTTGGTGGTGGACCCCGTGGGTTTGGGTTGTGAAGTGGTGCTGGGTTAAATAATTTAGATAATTAAATTAATTAGTTTAAATTAAGATAATTAATTTTTAATTTCATTTAATTTCTTAATTAGAAGGTAATTAAAGTAACTTTAGAAAAATAAGGGTAGCTTGTAAATATAGTAAAATGTTCAAGGGCATATGGTGCATTTAAAAAACATTGAGGGTATATGATGCATTTTGCAATAGTTTAGGGGTATATAGTGAAATAGCCGGAAAAAAAGCGAAAAAATTTCAAAGTAAACAAAAAGAAATAACTCACTACATACCTTAAAATCAATCATCTAACATTCTTGAATGTTGAATGTTGTCACCAAAAATGATGAAATCACTGTGGTAGGGAGAAGGGCGAAGAAAACTGAAGAAAAGGAGGCAAAAAAGAAGAAGAAAACCAGAAGATTTTGCGACGGGGTGAAGTGAGAAAGAAAAACAAAAATAGTAGAGGGAGAATGAAGAAAATAGGAAAAAAAAAAAAGGAGAAAAGAAGAAGAAAAAGAAAACCAGAACAGAAAGAAGAGGAAGAGAAAGAGTGAAGTGAGAAAAAAGAGAAAGAGTGAAAGAGAATGAGTGAGAAAGAAAGAGAGGGTGAGACGGTGAGTTAGGTGGGCAAGAGTGAGGGAAGTTGGGAGGGTGAGTAAGCTTATATAGTTAGGGTTTGAAGGGTTTTTTTTATTTTTGTTAAATGTTTATTTGCGACGGAAATTTGCGAGGGATAAATATTCCGTCGGAATTTTCAGACGGAAATTTCAATTAAAATTTTTTGACTTTTTTAAAAATTTCGTCGTAAACATATAAAATCCGTCGCAAATCTGCAACAGACTTGAAATCCGTCGGAAAATCTTACATTTTGCGACAGAATTTATTGTCTGTCGCAAGAATTTCGTCGCGAATCGGACCTTTTCTTGTAGTGTGACCTTGTACTTAAACAAATATTAAATGCCCGTAAATTATTTGTTGTATGAACCATAATGATCGTAGTGCACTTTAATTGTAAGGAAAATTGTAAGAGTATGGGCCATGAACAGAGGCGTATGAGCCACCAAATTGAGATTAAATTTGTGACATTTTTAACGAAAAGGTCATAGCTTAGTCATTTAACGAACCTTAGGACACCATGTAGAAGTTTTAATCTGGGAGGGCACACTATAGAAAACCCAATACCTCAGGGACACCATATAAAAAAACCCTTTGTTATTTTATGAAACTAATATCTACCATCCCGCACCCCCTAACACCCCCCCCCCCTCCAGGGGTAGTAGTGGTAACTTGGTAAGTGTTGATTTCTAATCGGTGAATATAATGAATTTAATGGGTGCATTTATTTATGAGAGATAGGTTAGCTGGGTGTCAGTGAGAGAGAGAGAGAGAGGAGGTCGGGAGGGGGGGGTGAAGTAGGGGCAAAGCTATACGGCTATACCCCACTACTCTACTACTACTCCGTATTATAAATTATATGGTAGGATTTCACTACACTACCACTCCGTATTATACATCACAATTAAATGCGGGTAATTTACCCAATGGGTAGACCAAGTTTTCCCGAGGAAAGTAGTGGTAGTGTTGATTTCCAACGGTGAATGAATTTTAATTAATGGGAGCATTTATTTTGTTTATTAATTTGATGGAAGATGAGTTAGATAAGTACCCGGTGAGACAGGGAGAGCACTGGTAGGTGTACTGCTGATTTCCAAGTGAAATATTTCCAACAAGTAGATTTTTTTTTACTCACCTATTCCGCTGCTAATAGGCATCAATGATTCAATGCATTTAAATTAGT
>PYUH01004045.1:2125795-2153551 GCA_016808085.1 Suaeda aralocaspica
GGGGGGGGGGAAGTAGGGGCAAAGCTATACGGCTATACCCCACTACTCTACTACTACTCCGTATTATAAATTATATGGTAGGATTTCACTACACTACCACTCCGTATTATACATCACAATTAAATGCGGGTAATTTACCCAATGGGTAGACCAAGTTTTCCCGAGGAAAGTAGTGGTAGTGTTGATTTCCAACGGTGAATGAATTTTAATTAATGGGAGCATTTATTTTGTTTATTAATTTGATGGAAGATGAGTTAGATAAGTACCCGGTGAGACAGGGAGAGCACTGGTAGGTGTACTGCTGATTTCCAAGTGAAATATTTCCAACAAGTAGATTTTTTTTTACTCACCTATTCCGCTGCTAATAGGCATCAATGATTCAATGCATTTAAATTAGTAAACTTTAACTATTAATTAAATTTAAATTGAAGGAGGGAGCGTAGAAGAGTTGTATGATTCATAATCACCCAAAACGAATCCTTAGCATCCATAATTGTTAAACCAAGGGTTTTATTTTGGGTGGCTAGGAGGTTACAAGGGGTGGTGAAGGGGGTAGGAGGGGCGGCGAAGGGAGGTGAGTAGATGGACGTTGGTTTTGAGGGTGTGAGAGGTGGTTGTAGCTGGTGGAGGGTGTTTTAGTTCTGGGGTGATTAAGGTTTTTGGGGTGGTTAGGGTGGCGTTTAAGGTTTAGGGGAGGTGGGGAGTAGCTGGCCGGCCGCCGACGAGGGGTGAGGGTTGGTGGTTGATTTGGTGGTAAATGTGGTGGTTGGATGGGTGACTGTGTGGATGTTTGTGTGGTGGTTTTATAATAACCTCCATTCCTATTGTTTTTTAAAAGAAACAACTAGTTAAATCTTTATTAAAATTATGGATGCTAAGGATTCCTTTGGTTCCCCATATGTAAATTTAAATTTGACTTTAAACTGACAATTTTCCTAAACTGCATCAAATAAACAAAATTTAAATTGTATTCATAACCCAATTAACCAACTAAAGCTACTCAATAATTACCTCAATGTCACTATATTCTTATACTTTAACACTAATAAGTTGCTTCATTTCAATTTAACAACATGACTATTAAAGAACAAAAACAAAAATTAACCAACAGGAGTATTTAATCTTAGTTGACATTTTAACAAACACCCAAAATCGCAAACAAAATTTAGGGCCTGTTTACTTCAGCTGAAAATAGTTGAACTGAACTAATTGGAGCTTCCTTTGCAAAGGCGACTAAACTAACACATGATGATCTATTGTGGAGGAAAATCTTCCCTCGATTGACCAATGATAGGAAGAAAGATTTCGCGCTTAATATTTAGGCTACTTATTTATTTAATTTCAATGACTACCTATCTTTCAAGTTACTTAGCTACATTTTTTCTATTTGATAGCATTTTTTATTTTGTATTCAATTGTTTGGTTTGTATGACATTTTTATTTTGCAATGAATAATTATGATAATTGGGATATTACTCGTCAAAATGATGATCGGGATAAAAATGATTGTGTGGGATGGAACAACAAATAACTCGAGAATCTTTTGGAAAACAATATCAAATAAAGAAGAAAATCATCTTCAATTCCAATGCCTTGTACAAGAAAATGTTATCTTGTGGACTCAAGATACACAAACATGCCTATATTTCTTTCACTGTATTGCAGAGAACGATACCCCCTTTTACGTGACTATAGAGGTGCAAGGAACCCACATGGTCCAGATGAGATATTAACTACTCACACTCTTTCATTGCAAAATGTTATTGAAAGATACTTAGGTGCCAAAGGCCAGATTTTTTCATCCTAAAATATATGCCTGCATATGATTTTAAAAGGCAAAACTATATTATTTAATTTTGTGCTGTTGTGTGATCTACAATTTTATATACATGTGCAAGTTTGGTGATCCTTTATTTATACATTATGTATGTGTGAGGACCAAGTAATTCCTAGTGTCAGTCAAAGACAAAATTCTCAATAAAAGCCTTTTTTATGATAATACTTGCATTACAATTCTTTTTATTGGAAAAACTTTAATGAAAAGAGTGTAATAATAAAAACACAGTCTTTAAATACATTATTAGTATTGGTATAATTTTTCCTTAAATTATATTGTTCTTTGATTGATAAACTTAGGCTCTGTTCTCCTCGTCTTATTTTTGCTTATTTTCAGCAAAAATAAGTTCAGATCAGCAAAAATAAGTTGAGGAGAACATGACCTTATTGTGACATTGATAAAATGAAAGTGTTATAAATTCCAAAAATTCATGAGTGTTGTGTTTTATCACAAACAAAAACAAAAACAAAATATTTTTGAATTTTTTGAAAACAAAATTAGAAAACAGTTTTCAATTTTCTAAAAACAAAAAACTAAAAACTAAAAGCGTTACTGAACAAACCCTTAACTTTCGAAAAGATATTAAAGTGTAAGGTTAATAATCAATTGGAAGGTTAAACGTATGACGTATTAATTAAAAGATGTTGGATGCTAAATCATTATACTTTTTGAAAAATTATATTATGTTATAAAATACTCATAATGGTGGATAGATATTCATTATACATTAATACCTATGTATGTAACTCTTCATATGGTTATAGTTATTCTTCATGTAACATCAATATGGCTTTATACATCCTTGTAACTCCTCTCATGTGATAATTTCTTATTCAATGTTGACCTTTCAATACTCATAGGAAGTTACTATGTAGATGATGTATATATATATGTTAGACTACATTGTGGAAGATATACAATTGAGATTCCATATATTCTAAAAAAAAAAAAAAGAAAGAAGCATGAAATCGTGAGAAACTTATTTGAAAAGTGTATTCATTAAGCCCTTTTTTTGGGATAAAATTTAAAGTATAAAGATTGATATATATTGGACATGAGGAACATGTAAGAGTTTTAAAAGAGTTTATGGTTTTTAGAGGTATAGGAGGATTCAAGGCTGCTAGATTAGTTTCATACCCCATATGCCATGATTAAGCAAAGATAATATTTATTTTTTATTATTTTAATAGTCATTGCTTATGGATAATCAAATATATTGATGATCAGCTTGTTACATACATTAGCTTAAATATCAATTGTTTATGAAAGTGGCCACATAATAATCAATTAAATATTTCACATGATATCATCCTGAAGATGAATATGAATAAATGCTCCAATTAAAGCAGTTTCGAATGAACTTAGAGCATGCTTGAAGCGTGTTAGAGTAGACCGACAGGTCCAAGTCATAAGAATCTTCAGGAAAGGAAATGAGCAATAATTGATAATGGGAAATTCAAGAATGTAAAACACTTGATAAATCTCCTAAGGATATTATGTTCAATATTCCAGTAAAATTAATATGTACCATGAATATATATATATAATGGGCTCCAGAAGAGTACAGAATGTCTAACAAGATTAGCATGTGCCAAGATTATTATCAATGCTCCAACAAAGTGTGAAGTATTATTAGATTAGTTGATGGTCTTGCTAAATCTAGAAGAAAAGTAAACACATGTTAAGTGTTTTTGTATCATGTACATCATATCCATGGTCATGCATAAAATTTGTCTAATAAAGTGATCACTAGTACAATGTTTGAGAACTTCTTAATTATTAAGAAAAGTTTTGGATGTTTTTACCTGAAGTTTCATTATTTAATATGAAATAATGTACTGATGCTCTCTTATGTTAGATATAATGAAATGAATAAAATGGCAAGACATACTGACATAACATTGAGATTGAGCTATACTTTTATTGCAAATTTTGATAATACAATTTGTTATGAAGAAAATTTGAAGTGATAAATTTTCAAATAACTTATGTATTCAATTATTAGGTGATCATAAGCTCACCAAATATAACTTACGTACATAACTAGTATCACACTTTGAAAGTCTTCGGGGATCCAGAAGATCTCCAACTAATGGAATTACATGAAAGTTAATTACTTTTGTTGAACAATCTCTTGGTTGGGGCTATTGTTCATCAACACATAAGAATTAAGAAAAGAAGAGAGAAAACTGCACAATACATGTCTCCCCATTGATATTGTATTCCAGAAGAGAGCTGATTATATATGAAAGATTTATTGAAAGATACATGCATGTGCAATGTAAATCATAAGTTAAAAATGTTATGGTTTTACTTAAAATTATTCTCTAGAAGAGATGAAAATTATGTTGAATATAACTTTTGTAAGAGATGATACTGGTATATATATATAAAAGGATCTCCTATGAGATGAAATATTTTGGCACATGAAATTATATACTAAGTTGGTTAACAATTTGACGCCCCTATATTTTACCAACTTAGGGGGAGGAGAATTGGAATAAGTTGGAAAAAATTACTTCTTACCATAAATTAATGATCTTTATAATGGTAATTTGAAAGGTTATGTGCCAACTTTTGTTTATTTATTATCAAGAAATGTTGCACATATATGATTTAAGTTACGTTGTATACAATTATGATTCATGAAGCATAACGTTGAGGATACATTTTGGTCATATATATAATGTGTATGCGTTGAGATGAATCTTGCCAATTATAAATGAATCACTACACCTGAAATGTAAGTTATATATTCGGTTCCGAATTAATATATAAATATATAGATAATAAAGATGTGATATATGGCAATATAGTGCTGTTGACATTTTTTGAAAGTGTAATAATGATGATGATATTATAAGAGTATGAAATACCCTGGAAGTGGTATTGATCTCTAAATCTAAATATAATAGATGGCCTATGCTATGAGAAAATTATGATGGTATCAATTAGAAACAATGTGTTAAGATATTATCGTAAAATAGCATGCAATAATTATGTCTTGAAGAATATTATGATACCGGTATATAATGGAACCAAAGAATATTATTTATATGCAAGAAGGAATGAACTTGTTAATAAGAGTTTGGAAATATATGTCCATTTTGATGTCGACATAATGATGATATATCGATTGTTCATTATGGACCTGAAGTCCAATGAAATATAAAATATGATGATTGAAGGTTTATCATGGACTAGAAGTCCAAGGAATAAATGAATTTTGTATCCACACTGTACAATGTCTTGCATTATTTGAAGTCTTAGGTTCATGTGCATATGTGAGTCATAGGTAAATAGTTTGCTCATTGCATGTAGATAGTTGTTGGATGCATAACTCATTATATTTTTGCAATATCTTACCATTAATTTCATATATCTCATGTCATTAGTTTCATGCAATAATTGTGGTGTTTGTACTTGTTCATCCAAAGTATAATTTACAAATTTGCTGGAAATTTACAAGAAAATATTTGAATCTAACGAGCTTATAGTGGTGACGAATATATATATCGTCTATTTGATATCATTTTTGAGTTCCTGAAGAACATAACATTACATATTTTAATACTCAGCTTAGCCGCAACAATTTTATATGTTATATATATTAACATTATTACCAAACTCCTGAAAAGTCTTTGTGACTAAATTGACATCACAACTNATTGGCATCACAACCTGAAATTTGAGCATGTGAGATTCTAAAGAATAATGGAAGTATATATACATATATGAGCACTCGTATATATTAAGTGTTTAAAGAATATAAACAAAGTATAATTCGCTCAAAATAATGCTTATGTTTTAGAAATACCATAAGTAACATATGTGCGTAATTACATGTGTTAAATTATAATTCAAATACGATTGCAAAGTCATATTGATGATGATCTCATGTGTTGGCACCAAATATTGCCTTAAATTGTTTGGTCGAAATTAATTACCAATTTCTACTATAGGCCTCCGGAAGAAGGCATGATTTGGATGGGTATGATTGATATAACTTTAAGTAACAGATATCAAGTGTGATGAAGATTAATATGTCCAACTATTATTTTTGATGCACTTATACCAAAGAGGAATTTGAAGATGACTTGTCGGTTCAAATGGATTTAAGCAAAAGTTTAAAGAGTCACTTATTGATGGAAACTCTACGTACTACTACAATGAAGATGAAGTTACCTAACAATATTGGATTCATTGCACCAAAAGATCTCAAGTTCTATATTTATCAGGGGGAGAGAATACGTGTTGCACTCTTTTTCCCTTATACATGGTTTTGTCCCATATTGGGTTTTTCATGATAAGGTTTTTAACGATGCAGCATATTATATGTGTATTATGAAGATGTTGTACTCTTTTTCCTTCTCTAGGGTTTTATCCCATAGGGTTTTTCCTAGTAAGGTTTTAATGAGACACATTTTCAATAATGAACATCCAAGGGGGAGTGTTATAAAATACTCATAATGGTGGATAATGTTCATTATACATTAATAACTATGTATGTAGCTCTTCATATGGTTATAGTTATTCTTCATGTAACATCAATATGACTTTATACATCCTTGTAACTCCTCTCATGTGATAACTTCTTATTCAATGTTGACCTTTCAATACTCATAGGAAGTTACTATGTAGATGATGTATATATATATGTTAGACATTGTAGAAGATATACACTTGAGATGACATATATTCTACATCTCCATTCATTCTTTCCTACATTTTCATAACATATTATTAATTGTCTTTGATTGGTGAATGTTATTAATTTATTTGACTAATTAATAGCTACTGAGTAGCAGGTGAGAATTTAGTTTTGACTTTTAACAGATAATTATTGTAACTTGTATTGTAGTGTTTAGGCAATTAGGCAGGATTAGGAGGGGATTTATTTTTTTGTTGGCTGTTGTTTAACGACATGGTCATGACTTAGTGATCTAATAAACCTCAGGGACACCATGTGGAAGTTTTAATTTAGGAGGACAACGTAGAACCCAATACCTTAGGGGCACCATATAGAAAAACCCTATATATTGATTTTTAAAAGATAACTAGTTATCTATCCTTATCCTTACCCTTACCCTCACCCTCCTCACTATCTTTATCCCTCCAAATAAACAAAAAACTTTTCAAATCTCTTTCCACTTATCCCTATCCCTCTAAATAAACACCCTGTTATGCTACAAACACATGAGATAAAAAATAAGAATTATTTATATTATAAAAAAGGTTAAGGACAACTTAGATAATCAAAGGGTCTCTTTCGATTTCAGGTTATTTTTAGATCGATTTTCACTGTTCACCCTCATAACTCTTTAGCACGAAAACAATAAATAAAATATTACCTCCGTATTGCAATACTAACTTTTGTCATCCTGCATTGTAACACAATACTTGCAACAAATGTTTTTCCTTCTCCTAGATTTAGTCAATATTTTTTGTGAGAAATACCATTTTTACCCTTTATTTATTATACTACCTTTGAATTCATTTTATTTTTATTGTCCTACCCGATTTACCTTATAGGCTAGATTTGGCGTTCAATTATGGACGGTTAGGTTCCAATCCCCTTATCGTTATCGTTGTAGGGGTTAAACACACATCATTCTTACTAAATATAATCCCTATTATCATTACACCCACCATTTAGTACCTTTAATTTATCACCTGCACATGTAAAAATTAATTGTAGTAACACAACTTTTTCTTTATGATGGATGAATATCATTTTTCATTTAGAAGTCCGTATCATAATATTTTTTTGCCAGTATTGCGGTACGAAGCTATTACTTTCAAAGTTTCAAGAGAAGCAAATCCCATTTCTTAGTTTGCGATCCCTGAAACTTCAACTTTGACTTCAACCTTCGAAATCCTCATTTTCTCTCTCCTCCAAAAATAAAACTACACAAAAACTTCATCAAAAATGAATAAATTGTTACCCAATTTTTTGATTTACTTCTTAGTATTGATTTCATCATTTAATCATCACAATTTTGTTGTTGCCACTACTGAATCTTCTTCTTCTTCCACTACAATGCACACCAACAATTGGGCTGTTTTAGTTTGCACTTCTCGATTTTGGTAATTTTTTTTTTTAATTTCATTTCACAATTTTTTTAATTGAATATTGTAATTTTGTGAGTATTTTTGATTTGATTATACCCAATTAAAATTTATGTTGTTTTTGATGATTATTGATATGAAATTGATTACCCTTTTATTCATTTCAGTTATTTGATTGATTAGTGTATGAAAAAGCTCTATTAATTAATTCTGGTGTATTTAATTATCAATTTATCATATTTGTGTTTTCAATGCTTCAATAATTTTGATGCTAAATTATTTTGTATACGAAATTTAACATTTAGAGATGATTGTATGAGATTGAGATGTTTTAGTTGGATTCAATTTACCTCTTTGGCGAATAGGGTACTTTTGATGGAAAGGAATACAATTCCATGCAAATGACTAAATCAATCGAAGCCTTAGTCTCATAATTGGGGTCGGCTACATGAACCAAAGATGATCATTCCATGTAAATTACTGAATGGTATTTAAATTGATGATAAATGGGATTTGACAATATATTATGCCGCTGTCACGAGCCTTCTGCAAGTAGTCTGCATTCCTGCAACCCTCCTCCGTTTTATGGGTTTGAGAAGGGTAGCAGTGATTAGACTCATAGGCGAGGTATAATTAACAAGCGGATTTGAATTTTGATTATATTGATAAAGGATTTTGTTGGTAAGGAAGATGGATTTTGCACAATCTTTTTGGTTGAAGTTTGGAATTATGTTTTTTTGAGGTTGAGATAGAGGGAAAATTTATGAAGTAAAAGAGGTTTTAGTTTACATTGAGAAATGTTGCCCTTGTTCTGTTGGAGAATGATTGATGCATTGGGAAGGACTTTAGAGCCGCTTGAGTGGCAAATAGATAGGAAGGTGAGTGGTAGAGGAAGACGAAACAAACTTGGATGAGAGTGGTTGCTCTTAATTTGAGGCTATTGGGGCTTGAGGAAAAGCTGGTGTTAACTATGCAATAATGGAGGGGTTAACTATATACAAATGAAGTTTGTGATTCTTCTTATTGGTTCATTTCTAGCTGTCCCCAAACTATCTTGACCTTGAAGCTTTGTTGTTATTGTAGTTATGTTTCTATATTTCGTGGGCAATGTACTTCACTAGGAAAAAAGTGCCTTAAGAGTAAAGAGTATGTCGTGGAATTGAATTACAACCTTATAGTGGTGGTTGACTTATCAAATGTCTGATCTGTGTTACCTTCTGTTGCTATCCTTTTACGATGCAGAGCAAATATTGGCTCCATACTTGATACTTATATAATTTTATGTTTCTATATTTTATGTCTTGTAATAAGTGGTGCATCTACCTTCACAGAGTGCTTTGTAGCACCTAAGTGACCTGTTTTGAAGCTATCGAGAATGTGAATCTTAATCGTAGAAATGCCTGTTGGGATCTCTGAAATAATAAATATTTGACCTTCAAAATGGTTTTTCTTACATCACCCTTTGTGAATCCTGCTAGCTCGTTTCTAAGTGAAATTATAATTTTTTCTTTTGAAGGTTCAACTATCGGCACATGGCCAATACTCTATCTTTGTATAGAACTGTAAAGAGATTGGGAATACCAGATGAGAGGATAATACTTATGCTGGCTGATGATATGGCTTGTAATGCTAGAAACAAGTACCCAGCACAAGTTTTTAACAATGAGAATCATCGACTTAACTTGTACGGTGACAATGTGGAGGTGCATACGTTTCTTCGATTATTTATCATACTTTGTTCAGTTGTTGACTTTGTATTTTCTTAATTGCTACTCATTGTTGCCAGCATACTTTTTTAGCTGTATGTTATGGACTTAATAAAACCCTGGGAATGCTTGTCATATTATAGACTTTCTCTTGCATAATAAACTGGCCCTTCCACAATGGGTTGATTTTGTTTTGAAGTGTAGTTATGTCATTTACAACTGTAGTTTTAAACAACCAAATTTGGTTTGTTTATCCCTTCGGGCTTTGTTCATCCCTTTTTTTTTTTTCTTGGGTTGACACAAGGAAAATTAACTATAAATTTTCTCATCTTTACTTCGCTTTGATGCAAAGTTTTTTCCGCAATCACTAGCATTTAGCATTAGGACTGTAATGTTTGCAACAATTAGAAAGTTTCTCTAGATTTGAATTTATAAGTTTACAACTTGAATGCAATGGACTTTGACACTGTATAAAGTATTACTATACTAGGAGACAATAGTAAATAAGGTAGTATATGATATGCAGGTTGATTACAGAGGTTATGAGGTGAATGTAGAAAACTTCATGAGGATTTTAACTGGCAGACATGAAAATGCTGTTCCGCGGTCAAAACGGCTATTAAGTGATGAAGGAAGCCACATACTTTTGTATATGACTGGTCATGGAGGTGATGAATTTTTGAAGTTTCAAGACTCTGAGGAACTTCAAAGCCACGATTTAGCTGATGCTGTGAAACAAATGAAAGAAAAGCGTAGGTAAGTTATGAGCATCTTATGCATGTTTCACATATCATTATAATGCATGTGTTGTGGTTAAAAAGATAGTGATAGTTACGTTTACTAACATGATGATCATTGCTACCATTGATCAAGAATTTCAATGGTGGATTTCTCCATTAAATTTAGGGCATTTCTTGGCCCTCTCATGTTTGATGTGTGATCAACTTAATTGTTGCATTTAAGAAATTTTTCTATCATCTTATCTGCAGCTGGATTCCCCATTAAATAGAGTGCTTATCTTCTTCTTTGATGAAAATAATTGCCTTTTGAAAAATATTATTTATTTACTAGATGGAATGCTTTGTAGGCAATGTCATATTAGTACATATTTCTTCATAACTAGTTCCTTTATGCTTAGGTACGTATGTGTAATCTTTGTACTCCCAATATCACATTTGTGAGATCCTTTTCTCAAATCACTGAAAAATGCCAGAGCTTTATTTCTTACATGGAATTATCACTCAAAAATGCCTGAGCTTTATTTCTCAATGGAATTATCACTGAAAAATGCCTGAGCTTAATTTCTCACATGGGATTATCACTGAAAAATGCCTGAACTGTATTTCTAACATAAAATTATAACATAATGTCTGTAGTTGAGATTAAGTTGGTTGTTAGATCTAAAGAAAGCTGATTTGATATATAAACAACGAAACATTAAGATCCTGAAGCATCTGGAATTTGTCTCTGTTTCAGATTCAAGGAGCTTTTGATAATGGTTGATACTTGCCAAGCTGCCACTCTTTTTAATCAGGTATGTAATTTTATTTGATGTCTTGTGCCATTCACTTTGGCCTCCTGAAAAGAAGGATTTTGATTGTTGTAAATGTCTTATTTTTGCTTTTATTGCCTTTTGCATTTTCAACTAGTTTTGAAGCCCGGACGATGCCCCGGGTTGTTATGTGAACAATGATTTTTGTGACTCAATGGTGCCATTAATTCGTGAAATAATTGTTGTTTTGCTGCAATAAACTTTTTTATAGTATACGATGAAGACTTGCACACACACACATTTTTTTTTTTCATAATAATATTGCGATCACATTCATAGAGAATGGAGATGATAATTGGTTTACTTAAGTTGATAAGTTCTCCAAGCCTCGTTAATCTTTTTAGCCTCCAAGACAACAATGAACTTATTTTTCCATGGCACACAAATACACCTAATAAAATCAGATTGGATCTACAAAAATTTTAGATTGGAAGGTCCTGAGGCTAAGAGCAGTTCAATCTCTTAGTGTTAGTGAAATCTCTTAGTGTTAGTGATAGTGAATATAGCCATCTGACTCTGCTACCAAAATTCATCAATGGGTATAAACTTCATAATAAAGGTTGTTTTTTAGATAAACACCAAATAAATGAAAACCAAAGTCTTTATTTTTTGCCCTTAAGCTAAATAACATCATAATACACACAAATTCAATTAAGATGTTAACTTGCACCGGACTATAACATAAATCAACTGCAAAACACGCCAGGGAAAAGTAAATCATCACCATTTTAATTAGTAAATAGTCTTTTTAAGGGGTCAAAGAGGGAAAAGCACTTTTTTCAATAAGAGCTTGTTCATGAGTACATATGAATATATAATGTCTTAAGTCTAAACTGATACAATTTTCCAAATTTGCTCAATGCCAAAAGGATGAAACATAGCTAAATAATGAGCTACGTCGTTAACGTCTCTCTTCACTTGAGACATTAGACATTCTCAAAAACTTTGCTAACCTCAAGTTCTTCTTCAAGAATGGTGACATGCATGGTGTCAAGCTCTGTAAGCTATGCTACCCTTTGCCATATGATCAAAAACACATCAAACTCCACCCATTTACCATAATTTATAAAAAATAGTAATATTAATGACATGCTAACCTTAAAAGACATTAACTTTTGTCAAGCTCTGTAAAATATGCTAACCTCAAGTACATCAAATGAACATAGCTCCTTAAGGTCGCTATAGTTACAATTCATGATCATTTCACAAAATCAACACCAATTTCCAAAATAATAATATTAAGTTAATAGAGAAATTCGACAACCCGATTGGGAGAAGCTATTTTTTGTCTTAGAATTCCTGGACCAATATCTCTTACAAGATTAAGGATTTATTTATTTAGTTATTTAGTTATTTTTTTTATTGTTAATTTTGATGCAAAAGCAAGAAAGTTAAGCTACAAAGTTACAAGAGTCATACTCTTCAGCGACAATAGGAACAACAAAATTAGGAATAAAAGAAAAGTTCTCAGTAGGAAGAGTAAGGCGTATGTTGTCCCTGCAATGCCTTGCTAAATGGTCTGCAACTTTGTTTGTAATTCTCAACCTTCAAACCATGGATCTGACTGATAAGAGTCCTGCAAGCCATGACAATAGTATGGTTAATCTCGTGAGTGCTTGTTTCGTCTAGGATACAAGTGATAGCACTTTTTCTGTCTGAGTATTATGTAAAGGATTTTGACTATATATTAACATACTGGAAGTAAATGCATAGGTTACAAAGGAATTTGAAGAAGTGATTGAAATAAAGAGGTGAGTTAGTTACAAATTGAACTTATTTAATTAGGGAAGAAGGTTAAAGGATCAGAAGAGATATAGCTTTAGGATGATAATTTTCTCCTAGGCTCTAATGCATTGAATTTGTAAGGTAAATTAATATGGAGTAAATTAAATGCTTTGGAGAGTTGCGAGTAAAATGCTTTCGAGTCCCATGATGTTGTGATATCATTGTTTGACATGTCACTTGTGAACCAATGGTAGATATAATGAATGGCAAGGGTTAACAACATAATCTTGAGTAAATGTTATGTAGGAGAATAATGGTCAAAATTGTAGTTGATAGCCTTGTATGCCATGTTGGTTCACATGTGGCGCCAAGTCATTAAACATTTAAAAGTGTGCTACATGGCGGCATACAATCTTGCGCTTGACGTGTAAATATAAAGGAATAGATGTATCTTCAACCTTCTTAAAGTGTTTTCCTCTGTGGGTGCCTCAACAATAGCTAATCTCTATATCTAAACCAGTAAAGTGAAAGTTGCTTGCATCTTTTCTTTGTTCTTCTGAAAGTTCGGAAAAGGTAGGAAAGATGTGTGGAAAAAAAATTACGTTGGGGAAAAAATCTGTTAATTGCAGTTACTTCACAGCTTCACAATTAGTGATACAACTTCAGGCTCCATTTTTAAGCAACAATGTCGTACCTTTAATTTCAACTGAATGTGGTTTCATTTAAGAGCATCAGGAAGTATCCTAAGAGTATTGTGAGATCTTATTGATGACTTAAACAGTAGTCCATGACTTCTTTAAGGCATGAAATCCTACTAGCACTTAATTTAAGTCATTCTATAGCTACCATAATCTAGAATACACGTTTCTTAAGTAACCAAATAATCCTATAATTCCTCTCCATTTTAATTTTTGAAATGGTTACATCTAGCATGGGCACAAAGGTGAGGACTAAAGTGGTAGGAGAGACAGAGAGAATTCAGTGAGTTTATTTGATCTTTGGTGTGTTAAGCCTTGGGTGTTACCGGGAAACAATAAACTCTTAAACTGAATAAGCTCAAAACATGAAGGCAAATAATATAACCTTAAAGTGTTATTTAGCTTCTCTTTGATCTCTCTTACAGGATAGATGCCTACCTGGTTTACTAAATATGTTTTCGACTACACAGCTACAGTGGTACACTGTCTTCTCTTTTCCCCCTTGTTTGCTTTTTCTTCCTCCCTTTCACCTCTTCTCATATGAGGGTTTGGAAAGGGTTTTACTTTTCTTGACAAAGAGCCTCTTCATGAAAGTGGAGAGCGGAGACTGAATCATGTAATTTAGAGACCATGAGGGAAGCCGGCAGGGCTTATAACCTCTGTGGGATATCACTAGTGATGTGCAGTGTTCACCCTATTCTGGAGTATTACTGTAGGGGAAGGAATACTACTGAGTACTGACCTTCTGAATTTATGGTTCTGAAAAGGGTCAGTTTATGGACTAAGGCAGAGAGGTAGTTAGAGGAGACTTGAAGAAAGAGGGCAAGAAATTCACAGTTTTTACGGATAGATTAGGGAAGAGAGGATTATGGTAGAGAATTGTGAAGTATTATAGTTTGCTTTTAGGGGTGCTCTAGCCACTGAAATGCTGAACTTCATTAATCTGCTGTTATTTCCTTTGCCTATCAATTATAAACGTCATCTCTGTCTTTTAGTTAATATCTAGCTATGTTAGTTGCAGCATGTAATGTTGTCTTTCTCCTTGCAGCTTCAATCGCCCGGTGTTTTGGCAATCGGGAGCAGCATGAAAGGGGAAAATTCTTATTCTCATCACTTGGATTCTGATGTAAGTACAGATTTGAAGGACTTCATGTTTTTTCCAACGTCCATACAATTTTCTGTGTATGGAGTTCCAAAAATGTATAAGTACTCTTGATATTCAATGTTAAGTTGTAAGGGATCACTAAAAATTTTATACTTCCAACAATTCTAAAAATGATTTCATTTCTTGCAGGTTGGAGTCTCTGTCGTAGATCGCTTCACTTATTACACCCTCGCCTTTTTTGAGAGGCTAAATATGTATGACAATGCCTCTTTGAGCAGGTAAATCTATAGCTTCGTGTATATTCTTTTAGTTGAGAAGAAAACAAAGTTCTACTTTGTGCTGTAAGGGTATACTAAGTTAAGAGTTTTTCAAATGATAAGATGGGTAAGCTCTATAATGTGAAAAGTTTGAAAACGGCAACAGTGTTTCAATGCCATTATTTTGACTTGTTAGTTTGGCATCAACATTTTAGCTTCTCAGTAGATAATTTCTTGAGTACATCTCTGCTTGAATTCAGAGACTGTGTTTGGCTTAATGGTGTGGGCCGTGTTGCTAAGTGTTTGGCCAATGTTATCCAAGTGAATGACTGTTAGGTTTTCCATATGAAAAGCTCTGTAAATATTTGTTGGAGTTTGCTAGTATTTTTGTAAGAGTGCCACAAGGGTGGTGTTGAGAGTTGATCCATGAACTTCTAAAACTGGGAGGGAAGCTCTAACCAACTAAGCTATCTCTCACTATCTTAAAATTAGCTAGTCAGATGCATGAGTCACATGACTTCAATATATTCTGTCCCACTAGTAGGAAAGTCAATATTTATCACTACAAAAATTGACAAGTTATTTGTTATCTTAAATGGCTCTAATGATACTATCATGTCATGAACTTTTTTGGCAGTTTATTCAGTTCTTACAACCCAAATTTGCTTATGTCCAATGCATATTACCGGACTGATCTATACAAGCGCAAATTAGACGAGGTATGTGATGTTCTGAAGCTATTTTGTATACCTTTCTTACATATACATGAGAGGCTCATGACAGTAGGGCTGCCTGCTATTTCTTCCTAACACTACTTGGTAGAAATGTCATTGGGTTGGGTAGGGTGGATTTTGTTATCCCCATCCCTATTCCCATTCCCATCCCAATTATCTTACCCACAGTGGGTCTAGAATTCATCCCCACTCCACCAGTTATGTAAGTAAAACTATTCTTAGTTTTAAAAGTGCGCGCCTAGGCGCAAAGCGCACCAAGGCGCCAGAATTGGGGCTTCAGAATACATAGGCGCAGGGGGGCCTGAAAAGCGCACTGAGGCGCGCTTAGGCGCACAAGGCGCAGCTGAGGCGCACCTCTAGGGTTTTCTGTTTTTTTTTTTCAATTTGTTTATTTTTTGAAGCGCGCCTAGGCGCAAAGATACAGCCCTTTTGCGCTTTTGTGCGCCTCTCGCCTTTTAAAACTAATCCCCCATCTAGGTATCCATCCTTGCCTTTTTCCACTTTCCCCGGCCCCACCATCCAATAATTCCCCATGCTACATCCTCCTTCAAAACTGTAAAATGATAATAAAAAAAAAACTATCAAGACCTAAAACAATCAAGTATAAGTAAATGTTTTGGTTCCAATTTGAACTTTAAAGTTCAAAAAAATTGACTATAATATAAACAAACCACTACAAATAGAATTAAGGTATAATAATATTAAAAAAAGATTATCAAATATTGTAAATTTCCAATCAATTACGAGCAGGGTGCTCGCCACTCCCCCCCGACATTCTTAGTTTTTAGTTATTCCAACCAGAACTTGTATGTGTGGACATATCTTTGTTGCAGCTGGAATCTCTTTTCCTTTTCTTTTCTTTTTTTTTTGTACTGTAATCACCAACAACAAAATAATCATAATTCCACCTTTTGTTTTTTGAGCTGAAATTATCCGTTTTTTCCTTTCTTTTGAAGGAGGGGGAGTGGGAAGGGCACGGCATAATAAAGAGTAGATTTCCGTGCCCAACATAAGTTGGAAATACATTTGTTTTCTGTTCTATTCATAAACTACAGTAGATATCTCGTCTGTGTGTCACCATAATCCCATCACTCCTTTACTGAGTTGCTCTGGCATGCTCTTAATTCTGCAGGTCCCTGTAACAAATTTCTTTGGTTCAGTGATGGAAACAATTCACACTGAATCAGCTTACAAAGCTTTCTCACATAAGGACATTATCAAGACGCCACCAGAACAGCCAGCTGACTTGGCGAAACAAAGAGAGCTCCTAGTTGACAACAGTTTGGAAAAAAGTTCCAACTCATTGGTGAGTGAATTCAATTTAACTTTGAAGGTTGCAGGTTTTGTCTATGGTTAGTCTAACAGAGGAAGATTATTGCATTTTGTAGGACCAGGTTTGCCCTGTTCACCGTCTATGGAGCAATGTGGAAAAGAAGCTTGATATCATCGGGGATGTCGAAACTTTTGTGAATAAAGGATTGTTGATCATGCTGCCTTTGGTAGCCATTGCCACCTGGGTCTCATATTGAAGGTAATATGCATAGCATATACTTTGACCCTTTTTCTCTTTTATCTGATATTGGCATTTGGCAAGTTTAATTTGTTTTGTTGATCTCTGCAGTTGCTGAAAGTGAAAGCCTGGAAAGCAATCTATAACTAGTAATGAACTAATGCCTGTCACTCCACAAATTTCAAAAATTAGATTATTGATTGTGTTTATATAACTTGTTCTGTATGTTGATGAGTTTATGTATTATCATGAACCATGTCAATAGGGAGACTCAACCAAGAGAAAAGCATTCCTTTTCGGAACTGGCAGTGTCTGTTTTGTCAACATGTGCTATTGCAATTGGAAATGGTACCTGGCAAAAAAGCGAATGTTGTATAACGCTTTATCACTCCTGTAGAAAAGCCAGGCAAATTTCAGTCAAACAGTGATGCCAAAAAATGAACGAGTTGTTCGGTGCTTCCATAGTGCTGCAAAGAAAGAGCAAAAGCATAAGTTTGTTACCTCTGTAACTGTGTTTTCTGTATAGGGATATGTAAAAAATAGCTCAGTGGTGTTGTAAAGGTACTTCAGCATGCTGAGTTGTATTTAGTTGCCGCCTTGCCGCAGATTTGGTGCAAGTATTTTTTGTCAACTGTAGGGCTAAAGCCATTGGTATTCAGAAGTGAACATAACAGGCATTTCATCAAGGCTTCAACTCAATGCAGTACATTGAATCATTGATGATGATTAGATTAAAGGGTTTCTTTTTGAGTTTTAAACTTTTTTGTGTTTACTTCTTGAGAATTATCCATGAAACAAATGGAGTCCTCTTGAGATTTTTTTTTATTTTATTTTATTTTTTTTTATGTTGTTTCTGACTTCTGAGGTTGCGAAAAATTGGTCATTGCAATAGAGATACCATATATGGAGTTGACTATAGAAGAGATGGTGTGGTTTGATTCGTAATCCACCTCAAATTCTTAAGCTTTGGCTAGGGTTGGAATCATTGTGGAGTTGTGGCAACATCAGAGTGAACCAAAGACTTCCCTCTTCTCTTTTCATCTAACTACTATGGGGCTAGTGTGTCTTGTATTTATGTGTGCATGCATCACTTTACTTATTAATGTAAAAATTTAAACTTTTGATGTAGCTTAGTGTTTAATTTATAAATTACTCGCAATATGATCTAAAGTCTCGAGAGTAACATTGACTTTGTAGAAAAATTCTTTAACCATGAGTAAAATAGTCTATAACTACCAAAGGTCTTTATCCTTTAGAAAATATCAACAAATTAACGTGTCCTTAATTATACCATGCACAATACATAATTAGTTTGTTGTACATGAAAATCTTAGGAAAATTTGTCAAAGTTACCTAAAAGATTTTAACTTTTGAATTTTACCACCGAACTTCAAAAAGTTAAAGAACTACTACATGATTCTAAAAATTAGTAAAACACCACCAAATTATATTTGTAGACAAAATATTAGATTAAAAAAACCACCTATTACTTATATTGAATACTGTATATCCTCTAATCACTTCCTCTCTTTATCTATCACTTTGTTTTCCTATTTCTTCGAACAAAATTTTGGCATAATTTGGCCTTAAAATGTCATGTGGTAGTGTTTTACTAGAATATTTTTTTTTTCTTTCAATTTTTAAAGTTTTAGGTGGTTAAATTCAAAAGTCAAATTCTTTGAGATAAATTTTACTACCTCCGTTACTTATTATTTGCAACGATTTGACATAAAGTAGAGTGGAAAAATGTCTAATCGTTGCAAATAATAAGTAACGAAGGTAGTAATATAATTTCAATTTATAATTACTTGTGTCAAGTATCATCATTTTATTAAAATCCATAACCACATGTTACATAAATTTAAAATCACAAGTATACCCTTAGTAAAAAAAAAGTTTAAAGTAATCACATGATACCATTATTTTTTATGCATATCATTGATCAATAAGCAAACTCAAATTATCAAATTCATAGAAGAGTGATGGGTAGTTTAAGTGGTAAAAGCTTCCCTCCCGATTTTAGGAGATACTTCTCATCCCCGCCCTTATGGCTCCTTAGCACACAAAAAAAATCAAATTCACATAAAATAAAATAAGTTCATACTTTATCATGATATCCTAGTTTATAATAAACTCATAACAAACCCCACTAATAAACCTTTGCTAGAAAGCAATAAATCAATCAATTAAATATGGTACCACCCTAATAATCTCATCAACTTTCGGATCTTCTTAACCTTCATTTCATCTCTTTAATTCCCAATTTTAAGATCCCCATTTTTCAACTTTAAAATCCCTAATTTTATCTGAAGATACTAGAAGAAAAATGACAATTGTTTCAGCTCATAAGTTTGCTCAATGCATCACTTGCCATGCTTGGAGCCCTGATCATTCCAGTAATCTCCTTGATTCTTTTGGGTTTTTTGAAAGTTTCAATTTTTATCAGTTTTTTTAGCTCAATTTCTTACCCCCATTACTTTGGTTTTTTAGATTATGTTAATTGGGGTTGTTGTGATTTGATGTTTTATGGTTTGTTTTGTCAATTAGGGTGTTGAATTTGATTATATTTATGTGCCCATTTTGTGAATTGGTGATTTAAGTTTGTAATTGAATAAGAGATTGAAATTATGTTTTTGATTTCTTCACAATGTGTTGTGGGGTTGAATTGAAAATTTGGAAAAAAGATTGTAATTGAATTGAAGGAGATGAAAATGTTTGGTTTATTCATTTATGATTGCTTGAATGAATATGTTTGTTTGACATTCTTCATTGAATGAATATGTTTGTTGTAGAAAGACTGAAATAATGTACATTGGAGGGAACTTTTGCTTGATTATGCATATGGGGGGTATTGACCTTCTTGTTTGGAATTTTGGAGATGATCGTCTCACGATTGTATAATGTTGAAACTAAATTCTAAAAATAATAATTTATTGCATTCGCTGCAGAGCTATTCCACTTGTGAAGGATCCATTTGGTTCTTTATATTCTTGCTTGAGCTGGATGATATAAAATTATCACGTCCGGTTCTTTTGGGGGGTGAATAATAATTCACCTATCATAATAGCAAATAAACCTGACTTGAACGACCCTGTATTAAGACCTAAATAGCAAAAGGTATCGGGCATACTTATTATGGAGAGCTCGCATGGCCTTATGATCCTTTATGCAGTTTTCGTTGACTGTTTAAATAATTGTTCCATCTGCTACCACTGGTCATCTAGATTCAACCACATTTGTGCTTAATAAATAGAATACTACTGATCGTTCTAACTGATGATTATTGGTTTCTTACTCATGGACTGGTAGTAGTCCAACTATGGAAGACACTACGACAGTGGTGTAAGGAACTGGCGCACTGCTAGCTTATTGTACTTGTGCTATGCGATACCAAATTAGTAATCCTTGCCCCACAGTTTCATTTAGGAATTTCGTAGCTAGTCAGCAGCTGGATATGATACTAAAAATCTTGTAATATAGACAATAGTGCTGAAATGCTGATCAGAATTTAGTGTTGTATTGTTAGCAGACTTTCATGTTTTGATTTCAAGTGTAAACAGTTAAGTTAATCTGTGGGTACCTGTTTAATATAGACAAGCCTCACTAGTAAGGAGAGTTAGGGTTAGCTTGGGTCGAAACTAACTTTTACAATTTACCATCTGTTTTGTCCCTTTTTCACTGATAGTCAAAACCATTTTAATAATGCTTTTCTATGACGTTTAAGAGTTGAGATTAGTTTTGTTAAGGGATCATAAGTCTTTGTATTAATTAGAACTCTTTGTAAAAAATAGAACATTGTTGATTTGTCACTGCCAGTAAACGCATGGTGCTGTTGCTTTGGGTTTGGGGGTTTGAGAAATGTTTGCATGAGAAATCTCAGTCTTAGCTTCTCATCTCATAGAATACTATTGTACTATATTGATATTTACATCATTGGATATAAATTTTGTTCTACTCTCTTATCTAGAAGAAAGTTTGTGAATGCACTAAATAATCTCCTAGGTATAATATATATCTATTTGTTATCTATTTATTATCTCAATGTGTATAGCTTAAGCAAGATTCTCGATGATTTGATTTAGTAACTTTGCTAACTTTGGTCAACTGGCCCTCCCTTTTCAATGTCCTAAGGCTGAGAGCTAAACCTTTTTTGAGGGTACAGATAGGTGTCAATTGAGTAGGCTTGTGAAGTGTGTGTGTGTGTGCGCGCGCGCGCGTGTGTGTGTTTTATATTTACTTTTATTTTCTAATCATATACATATAATTGTGCCGACCCCAATGATGGAACTAAGGCTTTAATTGATTGATTGATAGATAATTGTATGGTTAAACAGCACATAGTGTTATGCATAAATATCATTACAATTGTGTTGCTGCCTCTTGCCTTTCCTTAAGTCATACTGCTAACACTTACTGTTTTTCTAGTGATTGCTTTATGCCCAAATACGGAAGAAGTCCATATCTATCAAGCAGCAGCAGACAAATGGGAAAAAGTGCATGTTCTCCAGAAGGTATGATGATGATGATGATGAAGGTTTTTTATTTTATTTTTATATTATATTATTTTAATTGGATTTATTATTCTTGTATTATGTTCTTTGTCTTGCTCCATAGTTTTTTTATGTTGGTAAATATGACTAGGGAAGTGGAGAGACATGTTTGAGTATGACCAATGTATGCTTTGATGTGGTTTTTGTGAGGAAGTCATAGAGAGAATTTATATTGTTTGTTGGCAACTTGGCATAACCAAAATTTGTTTTTGTTTCATTTTGAGTTGATGCTTTTTTCAGAATACTTTGGCTCTGTTTTACTAGTCTACTAATTTAGGATCCTCTAGCAAATGTTGTTCTATACACAATCTGTACTGAAAAGTGTGGATGTTACACAAAGGCACAAGTTAATTTATCCTTTGTGAATGTAATTATTCTTATGAATATGTAGGTGAAATGACCCTAAATTTATGTTGCATAGCTTAGAATGTTTTAAAATACAACACATAATAATTTTGATTTCCTTGTTGAAATCACCATATTGTTTTAGCTAACATAATCTTGAGTTTCTCATTTCTTGTTTTGTTGCAGCATGATCAAATTGTATGTGGTATAGACTGGAGCTCAAAGATGAATAAAATTGTGACAGTCTCTCATGATCGAAACTCGTGAGTAGCTTTTTGGTCTAGAATCTATCTTATGTAGTTTTTCAAGTTTTCTGATGGCCAAACTTAAAGATTTCTCTTCATGGCTGAGATGTATCTCTCCACTTGGTGTAGTCTGTTAAATATGCTTTTCTTATTTCCAGGTATGTCTGGCATTATGAAGGAGGAGAGTGGGTGCCGACATTAGTTATTCTAAGACTAAACCGTGCAGCTCTTTGTGTACAATGGAGTCCGAAAGGTATCTGAAATAAGCATTTTATCTTTCCACACTAAATTATACTCTATTTCTATTCCTAAATATCTTTCAGGTCTTATCTTTCACCATACCAATCTAGTTGGTTGTTGGAATATCTTAGTAAGGGAAGCATTAAAAGTTATGGGAAAAGCATGAAGTATAGCTTACAAAACTGAGATAGTAGCGGATAATCTGGGATGATCCTAACATAATCATGTGATTGATTATCTAGATATAGAGAGTGCTATTTATTATAAACTTGTAACTTATGTATGCCAAATTATCATTTTGTTGCTTCTGCTGTAAATTGTTATTAGTTTCGGATTTCTTCATGTGATAACAGTAATGATTTCTTGAATGGGGCTTTGTTTATTTACTCTATATAGTCTTGTATAAGACCTATTTTGTCTAACAATCCTTTCTAAGGGCCTATTCACATTACAGGTGTCTACTTGTTCTACAAAACCAGACCTTTTTGAACTATCTTAAGTTCATAAAATGCTGAATTCCTTATTGGTATTTTTTGTTTTAGTTTTTATTTAAAAAAACAAAAATCTTAAGAGACAATTTATTTGAGTACATGTCAACCCAAATATGAAACTGATATTTTGTTAAGTTTTACATAAGCAAGAAGGAAGGGAATGAAGACGCCTCTCAATAAATTGAACAAGCTTCCAACCTAGTTGATTTTCTTTATAGTACATCTTTGCTTGTAATGGCATAGCATCCTGGGTTTATGCTTCAAAAGCAATTATCTCATACTTATGCCTGCAAGTGACATGCTTATTTTTCTTAAGATGGCTAATCTTTTGCTATTCACCTACTCTTTTGTTAGAAAACAAGTTTGCCGTTGGCAGTGGAGCCAAGACAGTTTGCATATGCTACTACGAACAAGAAAACAACTGGTAAGCAAAATTTCTCTTAGAATATATTTAAAAAAAATGTAGATGTGATCAGCCCGGTTTGTCTGTTTGTTATGGATCCCTGAGGTTTTTTTTTTTAATTTTTTTTTTTTTTTTGGCGTCACCTAAGTCAAAAAGTTAAAGAACTACTACATGATTCTAAAAATTAGTAAAACACCACCAATTATATTTGTAGACAAAATATTAGATTAAAAAAACCACCTATTACTTATATTGAATACTGTATATCCTCAATCACTTCCTCTCTTTATCTATCACTTTGTTTTCCTATTTCTTCGAACAAAATTTTGGCATAATTGGCCTTAAATGTCATGTGGTAGTGTTTTACTAGAATATTTTTTTTTCTTTCAATTTTTAAAGTTTTAGGTGGTTAAATTCAAAAGTCAAATTCTTTGAGATAAATTTACTACCTCCGTTACTTATTATTTGCAACGATTTGACATAATAGAGTGGAAAAATGTCTAATCGTTGCAAATAATAAGTAACGAAGGTAGTAATATAATTTCAATTTATAATTACTTGTGTCAAGTATCATCATTTTATTAAAATCCATAACCACATGTTACATAAATTTAAAATCACAAGTATACCCTTAGTGTTGTTCTGAACCTTTTTTTCATTCTTCAGCTATATTGTTGTGTCGATTTTAAGGAGATACTTCTCATCCGCTCATGCCCTCTTATTAGGCTCCTTAGCACACAAAAAAAATCAAATTCACATAAAATAAAATAGTTCATACTTTATCATGATATCCTAGTTTATAATAAACTCATAACAAACCCCACTAATAAACCTTTGCTAGAAAGCAATAAATCAATCAATTAAATATGGTACCACCCTAATAATCTCATCAACTTTCGGATCTTCTTAACCTTCATTTCATCTCTTTAATTCCCAATTTTAAGATCCCCATTTTTCAACTTTAAAATCCCTAATTTTATCTGAAGAGACTAGAGAAAAATGACAATTGTTTCAGCTCATAAGTTTGCTCAATGCATCACTTGCCATGCTTGGAGCCCTGATCATTCCAGTAATCTCCTGATTCTTTTGGGTTTTTTGAAAGTTCAATTTTTATCAGTTTTTTTAGCTCAATTTCTTACCCCCATTATTGGTTTTTTAGATTATGTTAATTGGGGTTTTGTGATTTGATGTTTTATGGTTTGTTTTGTCAATTAGGGTGTTTTGAATTTGATTATATTTATGTGCCCATTTTGTGAATTGGTGATTTAATTTGTAATTGAATAAGAGATTGAAATTATGTTTTGATTTCTTCACAATGTGTTGTGGGGTTGAATTGAAAATTTGGAAAAAAGATTGTAATTGAATTGAAGGAGATGAAAATGTTTGGTTTATTCATTTATGATGCTTGAATGAATGTTTGTTTGACATTCTTCATTGAATGAATATGTTTGTTGTAGAAAGACTGAAATAATGTACATTGGAGGGAACTTTTGCTTGATTATGCATATGGGGGGTATTGACCTTCTTGTTTGAATTTGGAGATGATCGTCTCACGATTGTATAATGTTGAAACTAAATTCTAAAAATAATAATTTATTGCATTCGCGCAGAGCTATTCCACTTGTGAAGGATCCATTTGGTTCTTTATATTCTTGCTTGAGCTGGAGATTAAAATTACACGTCCGGTTCTTTTGGGGGTGAATAATAATTCACCTATCATAATAGCAAATAAACCTGACTTGAACGACCCTGTATTAAGACCTAAATAGCAAAAGGTATCGGCATACTTATTATGGAGAGCTCGCATGGCCTTATGATCCTTTATGCAGTTTTCGTTGACTGTTTAAATAATTGTTCCATCTGCTACCACTGGTCATCTAGATTCAACCACATTTGTGCTTAATAAATAGAATACTACTGATCGTTCTAACTGATGATTATTGGTTTCTTACTCATGGACTGGTAGTAGTCCAACTATGGAAGACACTACACAGTGGTGTAAGGAACTGGCGCACGCTAGCTTATTGTACTTGTGCTATGCGATACCAAATTGTAATCCTTGCCCCACAGTTTCATTTAGGAATTTCGTAGCTAGTCAGCACTGGATATGATACTAAAATCTTGTAATATAGACAATAGTGCTGAAATGCTGATCAGAATTTAGTGTTGTATTGTTAGCAGACTTTCATGTTTTGATTTCAAGTGTAAACAGTTAAGTTAATCTGTGGGTACCTGTTTAATATAGACAAGCCTCACTAGTAAGGAGAGTTAGGGTTAGCTTGGGTCGAAACTAACTTTTACAATTTACCATCTGTTTTGTCCCTTTTTCACTGATAGTCAAAACCATTTTAATAATCTTTTCTATGACGTTTAAGAGTTGAGATTAGTTTTGTTAGGGATCATAAGTCTTTGTTTAATTAGAACTCTTTGTAAAAAATAGAACATTGTTGATTTGTCACTGCCAGTAACGCATGGTGCTGTTGCTTTGGGTTTGGGGGTTTGAGAAATGTTTGCATGAGAGAATCTCATCTTAGCTTCTCATCTCATAGAATTATTGTACTATATTGATATTTACATCATTGGATATAAATTTTGTTCTACTCTCTTATCTAGAAAAGTTTGTGAATCACTAAATATCTCCTATGTATAATATAATCTATTTGTTATCTATTTATTATCTCAATGTGTATAGCTTAAGCAAGATTCTGATTGAGATTTGATTTAGTAACTTTGCTAACTTTGTCAACTGGCCCTCCCTTTTCAATGTCCTAAGGCTGAGAGCTAAACCTTTTTGAGGGTACAGATAGGTGTCAATTGAGTAGCTTGTGAGTGTGTGTGTGTGCGCGCCGCGCGTGTGTGTGTTTTATATTTACTTTTATTTTCTAATCATATACATATATTGTGCCGACCCCAATGATGGAACTAAGGCTTTAATTGATGATTGATAATAATTGTATGGTTAACAGCACATAGTGTTATCAAAATATCATTACAATTGTGTTGCTGCTCCTCTTGCCTTTCCTAAGTCATACTGCTAACACTTACTGTTTTTCTAGTGATTGCTTTATGCCCAAATACGGAAGAAGTCCATTACTATCAGCAGCAGCAGACAAATGGGAAAAAGTGCATGTTCTCCAGAAGGTATGATGATGATGATGAAGGTTTTTTATTTTATTTTTTTTTTTTTTTTTGGATTTTTATTCTTGTATTTGTTCTTTGTCTGCTCCATAGTTTTTTTTGTGGTAAATTGCCTAGGAGTGGGAGACTGTTTGAGTATGACTGTTGCTTTGATGTGGTTTTTGTGGGTCTAGAGAGATTTATATGTTTGTTGGCACATTGGCATAACCAAATTTGTTTTTGTTTCATTTGAGTTGATGCTTTTTTCAGAATACTTTGGCTCTGTTTTACTAGTCTACTAATTTAGGATCCTCTAGCAAATGTTGTTCTATACACAATCTGTACTAAAGTGTGGATGTTACACAAAGGCACAGTTAATTTATCCTTTGTGAATGTAATTATTCTTATGAATATGTAGGTGAAATGACCCTAAATTTATGTTGCATAGCTTAGAATTTTTTAAAATACAACACATAAATATTTGATTTCCTTGTTGAAATCACCATATTGTTTTAGCTAACATAATCTTGATTTCTCATTTCTTGTTTTGTTGCAGCATGATCAAATTGTATGTGGTATAGACTGGAGCTCAAAGATGAATAAATTGTGACAGTCTCTCATGATCGAAACTCGTGAGTAGCTTTTTGGTCTAGAATCTCTTATGTAGTTTTCAGTTTTCTGATGGCCAAACTTAAAGATTTCTCTTCATGGCTGAGATGTATCTCTCCACTTGGTGTAGTCTGTTAAATATGCTTTTCTTATTTCCAGGTATGTCTGGCATTATGAAGGAGGAGAGTGGGTGCCGACATTAGTTATTCTAAGACTAAACCGTGCAGCTCTTTGTGTACAATGGAGTCCGAAAGGTATCTGAAATAAGCATTTTATCTTTCCACACTATTATACTCTATTTCTATTCCTAAATATCTTCAGGTCTTATCTTTCACCATACCAATCTAGTTGGTTGTTGGAATATCTTAGTAGGGAAGCATTAAAAGTTATGGGAAAAGCATGAAGTATAGCTTACAAAACTGAGATAGTAGCGGATAATCTGGGATGATCCTAACATAATCATGTGTTGATTATCTAGATATAGAGAGTGCTATTTATTATAAACGTTACTTATGTATGCCAAATTATCATTTTGTTGCTTCTGCTGTAAATTGTTATTAGTT
>PYUH01004045.1:2153576-2185646 GCA_016808085.1 Suaeda aralocaspica
TTCGGATTTCTTCATGTGATAACAGTAATGATTTCTTGAATGGGGCTTTGTTTATTTACTCTATATAGTCTTGTATAAGACCTATTTTGTCTAACAATCCTTTCTAAGGGCCTATTCACATTACAGGTGTCTACTTGTTCTACAAAACCAGACCTTTTTGAACTATCTTAAGTTCATAAAATGCTGAATTCCTTATTGGTATTTTTTGTTTTAGTTTTTATTTAAAAAAACAAAAATCTTAAGAGACAATTTATTTGAGTACATGTCAACCCAAATATGAAACTGATATTTTGTTAAGTTTTACATAAGCAAGAAGGAAGGGAATGAAGACGCCTCTCAATAAATTGAACAAGCTTCCAACCTAGTTGATTTTCTTTATAGTACATCTTTGCTTGTAATGGCATAGCATCCTGGGTTTATGCTTCAAAAGCAATTATCTCATACTTATGCCTGCAAGTGACATGCTTATTTTTCTTAAGATGGCTAATCTTTTGCTATTCACCTACTCTTTTGTTAGAAAACAAGTTTGCCGTTGGCAGTGGAGCCAAGACAGTTTGCATATGCTACTACGAACAAGAAAACAACTGGTAAGCAAAATTTCTCTTAGAATATATTTAAAAAAAATGTAGATGTGATCAGCCCGGTTTGTCTGTTTGTTATGGATCCCTGAGGTTTTTTTTTTTAATTTTTTTTTTTTTTTTGGGTTTTTGGCCCAATTATTGTGTAACCGTTTACAATGGTGGTAATTTAAGTTGACCTCAGTTTGAGAAGACAGAAATTGAGTAATTCAAAGTTTATAGACTGTTGGTGACTTGGTGACTTGATGTTGTAACAAACTTTATAATTTACCATCTGTTGGAGACAATATGAATCTATGTGGAAGGTTTAACACAAACTAGATAATTGTCAAAAAAATAAAATCAACAAGTTTCCAAGCATGCAATATACATATTATTCTTTCAATCAATTGACTTAGGCTGCTTAGCTATGTATGATGAATGTTAAGTCTCAATTGCTGGAGTTCCCCCTCTCTCCCCCCAAAACTAACTCACACACACACACACATACATACACACACACAACTGTGTTGATATATTGTATGTCTATTTGATGATTTGGAAAATTCTTTTGGCAATCCCTTCACCTGTGTGGGACAGAGAGGGTTAATTGTGTTTCGTAGAAGATTTTGCTTATCTGTTTGATTATCTCAACATTATGCTATCTCCATTTTGAACAGATCATATCTGTTTGAATTAAACTATTTTTTTCCTTCTTTTTTTTCTTGCTATTTTTGTTTGTTTTTTTCTTCCAATGAGCCACAAAGGCGGGTGATGAGATTCGATCCCATGATATCATGAAACCGATAGGGAGGCTATAAAAGTCTAAAACCAACTGAGCTATCCTCCACTCTCATTTTCTTTTTTGAACTTGGCTGAAAATATCAATGACCACTGTTTTCCACAATATGACTTCAGGTGGGTCAGTAAACTAATAAGGAAAAGGCACAACTCCTCTGTGACAAGTGTTGCGTGGCATCCCAACAATGTAAGGCTTTTACCAAGTTCTTTATGCTTTATGTGTATTGCAGTTCTGATTGGATTTTGCTGAAATTATAGTGTGGTAATCAAGGGGACTTCATTGTACCATGTCTTTAAAACTTAGTAATTTACCTACCTGCTTGATCTTGGTATGAGATATTTGACCTAGTATTATGTAATTTCTTATGGAGAGTATTGCTTTTTTTATATATGCTCTGCTGTAGCTACTGATTGACAACAATCTCTGAATAAACATCATTTCCAGTCCCTTGTCTCCCACCATGAAAACAGTGCTGACTGTCATTTAAATTTCAGGAACTTCCGCTACATATTACCTACTACTACTACCATTCTTCATGCTCTCAATATTCAGCATCCTGTGGTAGCATGTTCTTGTCCTGTTCTGCTTTATACGCATGCCTAGTCCTTTTTGATTACATAATTCAGAAAACAGTGTTATTGCATCATAACTGAAGAGAAAACAAAAAAGATGGTGACAGAAATCCGGGGTCTATATAAAAATAAAAAAAAATTGGCGGCACTGCGGGGGAGGAAGGGCTATATTTAAAATTTTAAGTCACGGGAAAAAGAATTAAAAAAAAAAAAAGTTTCGAAAATAATCCTGAGTAGCAGATGAAGCTAAATCTTTTTCTATACAGTCGTGAATTCATGGCAGAATAGAAATAACAGAATATCTCTAGTAGTTCAGTACTGAAATACGAAATACAAAAAATAAGATCGTAATCCCAGGATATGCTTTAGTACTTGCGTATTTTTCTGCCTCATCATACTTTGACCATTAGACACTGATTTGCTGGATTTCATTTAGTTTGTAATGTTTGGCAGTTTCATTTATATTGTAATACTAGTATATGTTTTTAATTTTTTTGTTTAAATAGATTCTTCTGGCAACTACGTCAACAGATGGAAAATGTAGAGTATTTTCCACTTTTATTAAGGGTGTTGATACAAGGTAAGTGATCCGACTTTCTAGAGTTTTTCTTATAACATCTGCCTACACTTTCTCTCATTTATTGCTGCATTGTTGTCAGGGATTCTGCTGCTGGCTCTTCATCTGATGCAAAATTTGGAGAGGTACATGTGTTTCTTATCTATGTTTATGTGGTGCTATTAATTTATTGTGTCCTGTATGTTGCTTATCAACTTTTCTTGTAGGTTTTTGTTAGTTTCATAGAAGAAAAAATTGATTATATGAAATATGAAGTATGGGGGATAATTTATTGACCTAGCATTGTTTTATAACGTTTGGATATTCAGATGATGTCTGAAAATATGGTAATCCTGTTCATAAAAAATACCCAAGAACCGGTTTTCTTTCTTCTTGGGTTGAGGACAATGATTTGTACTCCTGCATATTATTAAAGAAATAAGGTCCTTGAGGTTTGTGAACAATACTACATAGCAATGGAAATGAGCTTTCTTCTTGCTTAGTTTCTTAGAGTGGGGTTGCATAGCAAGGCTTTTTACTTATCAAGTGGTGGTCTCAGTTGCAGTATCACATGTGGTGACGTGGTACGTGTTCATGGTCTAGCGATATAATTCTGCTTCTTGCCTTGGAAGCATGTTTTTGAGGGGAGTGGATATTGCTATTTTACAATCCATGTGTCAGGAATGGAATAGCCAAATAGCCTAGACTCTCTCTCAGGAATGGGAATAGCCAAATAGCCTAGACTCTTTTTTTCTCTCTCCCTTCCTCTCTCTCACTTTACTACTTTAGTTTCAAAAGATTTCAATTGAAGACTGGACTGCATGAGTTCCTTTGTAGTTTTCCCTATTTACAAATAGGCTGAAATCTAGAAAGCTATAAACAAGCGTTTCTTAGGGCCCATTCAGTGTCACTGTCATTTTGTATAATTGGTTTTACATTTTTGGAATCATGATAAAGTTGAATAATGACTTTAAGATGAATTATACGTATGATCATCATGTATTTTTCAGAAACATACATTATGAAAGCCACAAACAATTTTTTGTGGTTTTCACTAGAAAGAAAAGAAAAATGAAAGCGTGAAACAAAAAACTAAAAAAACCCTTAGCATTTCATTATTGTCCTTTGTGTCAGCTTAGTTATCACTTATACTTTGAGTCATCGGAAAAAGGAACTTTTTGATTCATATATCTTCAAGCTATCAAAGCTTATGTGCATACAATCATGTCTGCCAGAATTTTGTTCATCCCAGGTTGATTTAGTTCCTCTTGGCTTCCTCCTTTTGTTTTGTTTGTTCTGAGACCTTGATTGTCTAAAATTTGCAATTTAAAAGTTTGTATGATGGTGCTGATGACAGGTACTTCCATGTCTCTTCTTTTGCAGCAAATTATACAGCTTGATCTCTCATATTCATGGGCATTTGGTGTAAAATGGTCGCCAAGCGGAAACACCTTGGCTTATGTAGGTCAGAATATCTTTTTGATTTTAATAATCTGTATTCATTTAGAGACAATTGTTTTATAACTTGGTTTTCTGTTTCACGCTAAATCTCTTGAACCATACTTGTTTGACATTCTATCTTGAAATTCTAATTCTTGTGTCTTCAGGTCACAACTCGATGATTTACTTTGTTGATGATGTTGGTCCATCACCTTTGGCACAAAGTGTCGCATTCCGTGATTTGCCCCTTCGTGATGTGGGTCAGCATCCTTTCTCATCAACTTCAGTAGGAATTTGCTGCTATAAGCCTTTATCTTCTATTGTATGGCTAAATTATGTGCGTATATCTCACAGGTCTTGTTTGTATCTGAGAAGATGGTCGTAGGTGTGGGATACGACTGTAATCCGATGATATTTGCAGCAGATGAAAGTGGATTGTGGTAATAAATAGCTGCCTATTTTACTGTCGTGAAAAAATTAATCAGACGTGTTGATGTCTATGGAATTATGCCTTGACTTAGAAAATACACTTCTATAGGTCATGTTAAGTTTTTTAGTTCATTAAGCATTTCGGAACTGTGATGGTGATTTTTGTGTACCTTTTGTTTACAAGTGAACATGGGACCTTTTTCTTTGTATAGTAGCACTGAGAAAGTATGTGCTTTCCTCTGTTGCAGGAGCTTTATTAGATTTCTTGGTCAAAGGCAGACAACTCCAACAAATGCTAGAGCTGGTTCCCAGGTAGATGCTAGTTCTACAATTACTTGCCTACTTTGTTGCTTAATATGTGCCGGGTTTTTGCTCTAACTTGTTTTCTGTCTTTTTACTAACATTGTCCGGATGAAATTTGGGACTTCATACCCATATGTCTGAACTAGTTTTCTAATGATTTCTTTTGTTCTTATTAAGATCTTGAGAGAAAAAAGGAGTAGCAGTTGTTTCAATTCTGTACTGCTCAAACTGCTCAAATTGCTAATGATAGTTCTTTGAGATCATTAAACTGATGTAAAATTTATATTTACTTCAGATTTCAGGAGCATTTGGGAAATTTTATGGCCAATCAAAGTACAACAGTGCCAATGATAATGATTCTTCTTCAAGTGGACGTGCTCATGAGAACTGCATTACGTAAGACATTACTATTCAATTATACTTGCTGACAATGTGATTTACTCAAGTTATATATAGCTAATATGTTTGATTTGAATTTAGTTGCATTGTGCCATTGAAAAAGAGTAGAGATTCAAAAGTTACTCACTTCAGCACTTCAGGTACTCCAGTTTCCCTTCATAAGCTTGTAAGAAATTTAAGTTGATGAAGTTATCTTATAGATTTGTACTTCTGTCCAATTCCAGGACTTGACGGTAAGTTGGTTATCTGGGATCTGGGAGACCAAGACACAGCAGATTATCTCTGAAACACACATGGAAGCTTATCAGGTCTTGGGTGGCTGCAAGCCTGCCAAGGATTTCGGGGCTTAATTAGTTTGTCTATATCACATCTTTTGCCTGTTGAAGAAGCTGATTTTGATGCATATGCATCCGGCAACTGCAGCGGGACCTTTCTGTAGACGAGGCAGGCTTTGGCTATATAAGACGTATATATTGTTATACCGAAAATTTTAGGCCTATAGTTGTATAATATTCTTGTTTTGATGTTTAACCTTGTATTCTTTGCAACTTTCCGTGCATTCTATTGGGAAGTTGGTAATAGGAGACCATGAGGCGTGTTATTGCTTCTGGTTAAAGTCATCAAATTTGTTCAATACAATGGGTGCATTGTGGATTTTCATGCTCAAGTCTCTGATTCACTTCTATCACTTCTATTAGTTTGTCAATGTGAGAATGGGGAGTAGCTTATGTAGTTAAAACTTTCCTCCTATTTCTAGGAGATTTTGGGATCGATTCTAATTATCCTCTCTTATGTTCCGAAGCTAAGAAAAAAAATTTCACTATGGACTTTTTGTTTCCAACATATTACAAAGTAGTTTAAGTATTCCTTTGGATGAAATCTTCGTTTAGTTCACACGGGAAAGTTCACTCCCTTTCTTTGTTGAGCCTTGGGTCCCTATGTGAAGAAACCCATTCACCTATGTTTATTTGGTTGACTTGAATAAACTCTTTTTACCCTAAGTGACTTTGGTTAAGAACAGGCGGCAAGTCTGCAACCCACAAAAACACCTCCAATTGAAAGGTTATTTTTGATCCAATTTTGTATAGCACATCGGATACACCTAGAGCTTAATTTTAAACGGTCATGATCATATTTATTATTCTATTTTATGAGTTATAACAGCCGGACAGAGCCTTTGTTTTCTAGTGATATTTTTCATTTTCATCTCCGTTATTATGTTTTTTATTATTATTATTATTTATGAAACTCATATTTATGTTGTATGTGATCCTTATTGTTGAGTAAACTGAATACCCACTTAGAGACATAAAATTGGTGTTTGTGACATTTGTTTTTATCATCATAAGAGCTTTGGATGGACTCTCTCATTGTCCTGTGGTTTTACTCTTCACGTAGAAAGGCTTTCCACGTACTAAATTGTGTGTATAAGCATGATTGTTATTGTCCTTCTATTATTATTATGGTAGTATTTTGGGTGATATATTGGTTTTATTTGCTGCTGGTTGGTTGATTAATTGGAGATACGACAACTTTCGTAGGTTGATTTGTGACATAGCTCAAACTAGTATCATTTGTGGTAAGTCTATCACTTGAACTATTTATGCTTTTATCTCATCATTCTTAAGAAAGTAGAATTTCTCATAGTAATGTAGTGCACAAGCTAGTTATTCATATAAAGTCAACATTTCAATTTCTTTCTTTAGATTTCAAGTTGAATTTTTCTTTTAATTGTTAGATTGAGTTTCGTCAACGCAAATAACTAACATGATTAAAGGGATAAGGGTTGATATTTCATCATATTTGGTCTACAATGTATTAATTTCAAATTCTTAAAGGAAACTAGATTAAAAGATTCAATCTTGAAGAGTTCTTAGTGTTCCTCTTGAAAAATCCCATATTTTAGTTCATGTAATTTGTCCAACTTACGCTATTTTTCAAAAATAATTGACGTTGGAGTTTGAAATGTGTGAATATGTGTTAGAAATCTTATCCGATCTAATTTAAAGGAAAAATACGAAAAAAAATTAAATAAAACGTGTAAGAAATGTTGGTACAACTCGTTGCACACCAAAGATGATATTTTTGTTTATTTAATTTGAAGCTAAATTTTTAACACATTTCAAATCAAATAATTCAGAAATTTCCCTCTTAATTATTCCTTGTATAATATAAATTGCCGAAAAATAGTAAATTTTAACTTGTTTAAATGTGTGATTAAAAATTGAACCAACTTTGCGAAATTGATCTTGTTTATCGCATTCCAAAGAATAAAAAAAAAAAAACAAACATGAAAAACAATTATTATAGAAACTAGAGGATAATAACAAAGTATAAGACGTAGAAGTTAAGAACGACTTCTGCAATTTGCCACGCTACAAATTACAATACAAAAACATATCAATCCCAAATTATTTTTAATTCATTTCAAATTATATATAATTACAAATTTATAATCAAGATAAAATCTTCAATCTTTCCATCAATTTCAAACTTTCCGAATTCCAAGAAAAAAATAAAAAAATAATAATGGCTCCTGTAGATTACTCAACCAAAGCTAAAGAAAGATTAGCTGTTCTTGCAACTCATCTTTCAACTGCATCAACATTTAATGAAGATGATAAATCTCTTAATTTCTATGGTTTTTTAGAGAAATCATGTGTTTCTTCACAATCTTTGGTTTCCCCACCTTCTAATTTGAAGGGATCTATTGCAATTGTTGATGAAAGAACTGGGAAAAAGTACCAATTTCCTGTTTCTGAAGATGGTACTGTTAAAGCTACTGATTTGAAGAAGGTAATTTTGATATGGGTTTTTGTTGATTAGTGAAAAGTTATTGTCTTTTGGTTGAATTTTGATGTGGGTTTGTTGATTTTAAGATGGTTTTGATTTGGGTTTTTTTGTTTATCAATGGAATTTGTTGTCTTTTGTTGAATTTAAGAAGGTAATTTGATATGGGTTTTGGTTGATTAGTTGAAATTTGTTGTTTTTTGGGTTGAATTTGATGTGGGTTTTTTGAATTTTGTAATGGGGGTATGTTGTATTTTTGATTTAAGTTTGGATTTTCCCGGGAAAATGATGTGTGTTTGGTTAGTTGAATTGGGTTTTAAGAAGGTAATTTACATGGGGTTGTGTTAATTGGTAAAAAGTTATTGTTTTTTGGGTTGATTTTGGTGTTGTTTTGATTTATTTGATGTGGGTTTGTTGATTTTTGTAGTGGGTATGTTGTGGTTTTTTGATTGATTGAGTGTGAATTGTCCCGGGAAAAATGATGTTTGTTTTGGCTGTTATGATTGTATTTGAGCTTGTTATGTTATGTTTAGGAGTTATCATGAAGTGTAATTCAGCTTTTTAGTGATGATTTTGAATGTCAATTAGTAGGATTAGATGGATGAATGTAGGTCATGTGATAGGAACTATCACAATGAGAAGCAAACAATGGGTTAGTATATCCCAGCCGCTTGACGGGTCTGTTGTGGAGGTGTAAATTTGGGAGGAAGCTAACTTCATTAGTGTGTAACAATGAACTGCTTTTAAGTTTTAAGTAGTCACATTATTGCTTACAAGTATGAGTTTTTATTTCTGTAATATTATTTACATTATCTGAAATTGTTATCATTATTGTGATGGGCAGATCACAACGGGAAAGAACGACAAGGGACTCAAACTATATGATCCTGGTTATCTCAATACTGCTCCGNAAAAAAAAAAAAACAAACATGAAAAACAATTATTATAGAAACTAGAGGATAATAACAAAGTATAAGACGTAGAAGTTAAGAACGACTTCTGCAATTTGCCACGCTACAAATTACAATACAAAAACATATCAATCCCAAATTATTTTTAATTCATTTCAAATTATATATAATTACAAATTTATAATCAAGATAAAATCTTCAATCTTTCCATCAATTTCAAACTTTCCGAATTCCAAGAAAAAAATAAAAAAATAATAATGGCTCCTGTAGATTACTCAACCAAAGCTAAAGAAAGATTAGCTGTTCTTGCAACTCATCTTTCAACTGCATCAACATTTAATGAAGATGATAAATCTCTTAATTTCTATGGTTTTTTAGAGAAATCATGTGTTTCTTCACAATCTTTGGTTTCCCCACCTTCTAATTTGAAGGGATCTATTGCAATTGTTGATGAAAGAACTGGGAAAAAGTACCAATTTCCTGTTTCTGAAGATGGTACTGTTAAAGCTACTGATTTGAAGAAGGTAATTTTGATATGGGTTTTTGTTGATTAGTGAAAAGTTATTGTCTTTTGGTTGAATTTTGATGTGGGTTTGTTGATTTTAAGATGGTTTTGATTTGGGTTTTTTTGTTTATCAATGGAATTTGTTGTCTTTTGTTGAATTTAAGAAGGTAATTTGATATGGGTTTTGGTTGATTAGTTGAAATTTGTTGTTTTTTGGGTTGAATTTGATGTGGGTTTTTTGAATTTTGTAATGGGGGTATGTTGTATTTTTGATTTAAGTTTGGATTTTCCCGGGAAAATGATGTGTGTTTGGTTAGTTGAATTGGGTTTTAAGAAGGTAATTTACATGGGGTTGTGTTAATTGGTAAAAAGTTATTGTTTTTTGGGTTGATTTTGGTGTTGTTTTGATTTATTTGATGTGGGTTTGTTGATTTTTGTAGTGGGTATGTTGTGGTTTTTTGATTGATTGAGTGTGAATTGTCCCGGGAAAAATGATGTTTGTTTTGGCTGTTATGATTGTATTTGAGCTTGTTATGTTATGTTTAGGAGTTATCATGAAGTGTAATTCAGCTTTTTAGTGATGATTTTGAATGTCAATTAGTAGGATTAGATGGATGAATGTAGGTCATGTGATAGGAACTATCACAATGAGAAGCAAACAATGGGTTAGTATATCCCAGCCGCTTGACGGGTCTGTTGTGGAGGTGTAAATTTGGGAGGAAGCTAACTTCATTAGTGTGTAACAATGAACTGCTTTTAAGTTTTAAGTAGTCACATTATTGCTTACAAGTATGAGTTTTTATTTCTGTAATATTATTTACATTATCTGAAATTGTTATCATTATTGTGATGGGCAGATCACAACGGGAAAGAACGACAAGGGACTCAAACTATATGATCCTGGTTATCTCAATACTGCTCCGGTTCGATCATCAATTTGCTATATTGATGGTGATGAAGGAATCCTTAGGTATAGAGGCTATCCCATTGAAGATCTTGCTGAGGGTAGTTCATTCCTTGAAGTTGCTTATCTGCTGAGTAAGTTCTTTTGCTAATATATGATGTCCCATTTACAATGCTCGGATGTATAATTTGTTTTTACTGGCTGTTGGAAACTCAATGTTTATAATTTCAGGCTTGGTAGCTTTACTTCTTCGAGTTTCTTTGTAATCGGTAACAAGTGAAGTTTTGACCTTGATCAAGTAATGTATATTCCATCATTTGCAATTGAACGTAGTACCATCTGCTAATCTGAAAACTGGTGTTGCCTAAATTGTGGATTTACTTTATATTCTAGTGTTGCTAATTTTTAGCCTAGTGGCCACCCCATCTGAGTTCCTTCAGATAAAAAAAAAATAAAAAATAAAAAGAAGCTTAGCGTATTTTGTGTGTGTACATGATTCTCGTTCTATCAGATTAATTCCACTAATCACTGACAACAATAAACAGTATTTTAAAATATATTTTGCCATTGACGCATTATTTGTGAGAGTTTGTTGTATTAAAATTGAAGAAGTTGATTACATAGTAAGTTGCTAGTGACATTCAAACAGTTTCTGTAGTAGATGGGCATAGTAAAGGGAAATACCTTGGAAGGGCCTTACAATAGTTAATTAATTCAAGTACTGGCTCATAAAACTTTTTGATTCATTTTGTTTTGCCTACTTGCTGCCAGATGACATCAATCAATGTTCTGTATATGTTTTTTATTTTATTTATTTATTTTTTTTTATTTTGTCTCAAATTTCTAGCTTTTTTATTGAAATGGAAATAACTAGTGAATTTTGAAATGAAACATTGAATTTAGGCTTTGAGGCGTGATTAATTGAATCAATTGGCTGACTTCCATACTCTTCTCGTTCCTTATTTAGAATATTTTCCCCATATTTTTGTGTTTCTCATTCGCATTATGAACTCTTTTGCAGTGTACGGAAATTTACCATCTGAAAATCAGTTAGCAGACTGGGAATTTGCTGTGTCTCAACATTCAGCTGTTCCTCAGGGAGCATTGGTGCGTCATTAAATCTCTTAGACCATGAATTAATAGTTGTCTTCTGTTTTTCTCTACAGCTTTCTGAGAATAACTCTCAACATATTAACACGGCCAAGATATGAATTGATGATGCATATATATGGATCTATGTTCATTAAGTTTTTTGAATATTTTGTTTGTAGGATATCATACAAGCAATGCCTCATGATGCTCACCCGATGGGTGTTCTTGTTAGTTCAATGAGTACTCTTTCTGTCTTTCACCCAGATGCCAATCCTGCTTTGCAAGTAAGTAAATAGTTCAAAGAAATTTTAATCTTTTCTCCACTTTTGGAGGTTTGGGTTTTCTGTTGTGGTGGTAATTTTGATTAATTGTGTCTATTTTACTGGAATCTGTTTTTTTTAATCTAATTTTCTTTCGCAGGGTCAGGATCTTTACAATTCAAAACAATTGAGGGATAAACAGATAGTCAGAATACTCGGGAAGGTCAGTAACATTTTTAATTATGCCTTTTGCAGCTGCTGTTCTGAAAAATCTTATCCGAAGACACCAACAGCAAACCATCAAATTTTGACAAAAAACTAAAATGTGCTAGCCATTTACTACGTAATTTTATTTCTTCTCTTAATAGGTTCAGATGACCTCAAAATAATGTGTATTTTGTTCTATACTACAATCAATTGCTCCCACAATTCTAAATCAGTTGTCACATTTTGGATGTTCCATGTTTGTTGCCAACATAGGTTTGGTCAGTTTTTGTTTTCTTGTCCTTTATGTTTTCTAAAGTTGGTTCCACCTTTTTAATTTTTCAGTTTCATTAAATCTGAGCCTTGTTACATGTTTTGGATCAAAAAGAATGATATCTCATGCTTATGCAATTCAAACTTTTTGGAAATAACGAATAGTGAATAGGATTATTATATATTGTTTCACAAGTACTTTCCTGTTGATGGGATTATCACCCATCTTTTTAATAATTGGAACCTCGATTGCCAGTTCAACTGAAATCATGAATCTTCCATGTTGATGCATCCTACTTCAATATTTGACTCTGATGCCGTACTTTTACAGGCACCAACAATTGCAGCTGCAGCTTATCTGAGAATGGCTGGAAGGCCTCCTGTTCTTCCTTCTAATAACCTCTCTTATTCAGAGAACTTCCTTTATATGCTCGACTCATTGTATGTTCTAATTACAATCTTCCATTGGGCACTAAGGGTTTATTTTCATTGCGTCTCTGTGTACCTGTGGATATTTGATTTTTTAGTTCACTCAACAGTGTCAGCACTATGACTTCTATTTTTGATGATTTATCTTTTACTGCATGCAGGGGTGATCGGTCTTACAGACCAAATCCCCGGCTAGCTCGTGTTCTGGATGTTCTTTTCATATTACATGCTGAACATGAAATGAATTGCTCAACAGCTGCTGCTAGACATTTAGCATCAAGGTATTTGATAATTGAGTAAAACAATAAGTTCAAATTCACATCAATATTAATTTCAATTTTCAATCGATTTTTTTTTGGTACATGCAGTGGTGTTGATGTGTACACAGCTCTTGCTGGTGCTGTTGGAGCACTCTATGGTCCCCTTCATGGAGGTGCAAATGAGGTACTTCACTCTATAATTATGTACAAATTTCCTTTTTTGATTATTCAATTTTTTTTACCTGCTTTACCTTTTTTATATTTAGAAACAAGACCCCCCACTTGCATACTCACATTTATTTTCTGCATAATTGTTTCCTTTCCTCTTCTCACCTTTATCCTTTTCATTTCTCTCGCCAAATATTCAATGTGCTCCTTGGTTTGCGGTTTGACAATTGAATGATATTTCAGTAATATAGTAATATGCAATAGAGCTCATTATAATTCTGTTAGTTCTTTGTTTTAATGCCTACCTTGGATGCTTGAACTCTGTTGACATTTTGGGTAAGTAATAAGTGTGCAGTGTGCTTTTTGTGGTATCTGATGACTTCACTTGTTCTTTTTGGAACCCAGGCTGTGCTCAAAATGCTCAATGAGATTGAAAGTGTTGAAAATATACCAGACTTTATTGAAGGTGTCAAAAATAGGTAACAGCTGTGCAGAGCAGCCTATTTTGTTCTGTCTTTATCACTTCAACGGGCATGACTATTTGTTTCATCTTAGTCACTTTGATAGGCTTGACTATTGGTTTTGTGTGACTAACAAAGATTGGACTAATTCCTGCCAATTATACATGTTTGCAGAAAACGGAAAATGTCCGGTTTTGGACATCGGGTATATAAAAACTACGATCCTAGGGCGAAGGTAATTAAGACGTTGGCAGAGGAAGTATTCTCTATAGTTGGAAGAGATCCCCTGATTGAGGTAGTTTACCGTATTACTTTACCTCTCTCCCTTCACATGGTGTAATTTTTGAGATGAACTATATCGCCTTGTATGCTGAAAGGTTTCCAGGATTCATAAAGATGCTTTATGAGTAAACCTGGAGATCAGTTCACTTCCAAGTTACAACATCTTTCATTCTACTAAAGTACTTTTTGTTAAACTGATGCCATAATTATCTTTGGTTGATGAATCGCTAGATCTAATTAAACTGTCTAAATTATTCTCAAGTAAAACATTTGCAAGGGCTTCCAAGTGTATACCTAAAAATGGGCATCAGAGATGCAATGCTGATTCATCCATCTTATTGAACCTTATTGAACATTATGTAGGTGGCAATTGCGCTGGAAAAAGCCGCTCTATCTGATGAGTATTTTATAAAGAGGAAGTTGTATCCAAATGTTGATTTTTATTCCGGGTTAATCTACAGGTGACTTTCTTTTCATGTATATTTCATGTTTTATATCAACCTCTTTGTGGCCACTAAGTAAATAATTTTTTCTATTCTTTTCAAAATCAGGGCAATGGGCTTCCCAACCGAATTTTTCCCTGTTCTGTTTGCAATTCCTCGAATGGCTGGTTATTTGGCTCACTGGAAAGAGTCACTTGATGATCCTGATACAAAGATAATGCGACCCCAACAGGTTTGCCAACTAAACACTTTGCGCAATTCTCTCCACCCAAGTGTCATGCATGTTTATATTGTGAATCTTTGATGTACAGTGTTGCAAGTATATAATTGCTTATATACTGGATCATTTGAGTTCTAGAAGTATTTGTGCTTCATGCAATTTTATAATGATGTCTACTGTCCATTGTTTTGTTCACCATTCACCTTCAAGTACAGCAATACTAAAGCCTTATTTCAAAAAGATGCATCCCTTGTCACTAATTCCTTGAAGTGAAGTACATAACTTGCTTTTGTGATTGAATTAAACTTGTCTCTGCTTTATTTGTCAGGAAAATGACCACCGTTCCTAATATGACTCGTCTATCCTTGTATTTGTACACTAGGTAGCGTTAAGCTGCAATCATCAATGAAAAACTCGTATGCGTATGTGGTTAGACTATTAGAGATCATCTTTATACTGCATCTGTATAATTGCAGTGCCCATGTTCTTATTCTGGTTTTTGGTCACCCGTTACTCTTTGCATGTAAAATTACGATTTTGTAGCAGTTTTCCTTGTCGATATGATCATCTTTAATCTAGTGGTGATGCCTCAAACCTACCTCTATGATCCTTTCATGCTTACCAAGGCTTTATGCGTTCTACTTTCTTTAACGTACTTCTTTTCGTCTGGAATTTGTTCTCAAGTGCATTGCCCTGACACCTTATAATTAAGGATTCACCAAGTTAGTTTCTAAAATACCCTGTACAACAATTGTCTCCTTTGCTTTTTCTCTCCACAATAGAGTAGTTTATATTGAATTTCCAATAGATTCTATTTACAGCTTTAAGTAAAAGAATCAAGCATGCAAAATACGGAGTGATATATTTGATAATTATGTGTGTTAGGAGAAATTTTTTGTTGCTTATTTGATGTAAATATGAACTTCTGAAATTTATGTTTTCCTTTTTTCTTAACATATTTGTTTGTTTATTTGTTTTTGCTACTCTTTGTATGAATCATGACTGGTATTTTTTGGTTGGTCATGAATTTATTTGAGCTGCTTTTTTGCAGGTGTATACTGGCGAATGGTTTAGGCATTACGTACCTCTGAAAGAACGTATGGGTTCTTCTGGGGAAGACAAACTTGGTCAAGTCTCGGTTTCAAATGCAACAAGGCGGCGACTTTCTGGGTTTGGAGTTTAAGGGGAAAACAGCACCCTTTCAAGACACGATATTGATGAAGAAAGTAGTTTCTATATATTTCAATCAATAAATTTATGGGGATAGAGAGAACTCTTGACCAATCTCTTTCCCGATACTGGGAACTAGTTTTCCATGTTTGGTAGGATAGACGAAGAATAAGAGTGTCAAGTTATGACTATCCCTGAGATGTGTTTGTCAGTGTTTGATAGGATAATAAAACTGTTGAGTTTGCGAAAATGTGTAAAACTTGCTCACTGTAATTGCCCCATCTTTTCTTTTTTTCTTTGAATGTAAGCTTTGATTTTTGTTTGTAACACTGTAAAGCAAACCGTCATATATCATGTACTTTATACTAAAGTAATAGCCATAAGATTTCTGAATGAGCGCATTGGAAGCTCCTTAGTCAACTACAGTATTACTTTGCCTTAAACCTCTTTTTGAACCTATGTAATTTTGTAGTATCAAAGATAAAAGGTATGCTTGGTCCAATCTCAACCTTATCATATAACCTTGGTTCAATAATAGCAATGTTGGATTGGCACCTTGCCTTTGCTACTGTGGCACGATATGAGATACGATAGGTAACGACATGAAATAAGATGGACTATTCTCCGAGGTCTCCAATTGACTAAAACATTCAATTACACGAACTCTATGTTTTGCTAAAGCTGTTAAACACATCAATAATTCATCCAAACTTAGTCATAACCATATCAAAGTCTGAGTTTGAATGGTGCTGCTTTATGCCAATAGGAGATCAAGTGTGAAGATGGATGGAGGAGCTGAAGCATGAAATGGAGGAAAGAAAAAGGAGGGAGAGAGAAATGAGCTTAAACGAGGGTTGTTTACACCGGTTTGGTAGGGCGCATGTAAAAGGGTACAAATTTGAAAACCATAAACAAAAAGAGATAAAACTTAATTAATTAAGGAGAGATAAAAAAATATTGATAGTGGAATCCTACTCATCATATTTAACTTTTTTATACATACTATTAGTGTCGAATAGATTACCTAGTGGGTAGATGTAGCTTTGCCCTATTAGGGATTTTTTTTTTAATTACCTAATACCGTACATATTTATGGAATTAAAAATAGAAATTTACAATTATTTTTGTTAAATTTAGCTTAAATTAAGTATGAACTCCTTAAGAACATTGACCCAATGCAACTATGCAAGCACCAAGAAAATTGCAGTTTTGCGTGCAACTCATTTAAGCATGTGTGAAAAATGCTTTATTGTTAGTTATTGACTTGTTGGATAGTTGTAGACTTCTAGTCAAGTGAGGTGCAAAATAGATTACCATGCTAATTCATAGGCTCATAGCATTGGCACATTGCTAGTCCTAAAACAGATTTAAGTCTCTTTTGCAGAAATTTGTTAGACACTCGGAAAGAAAAAAAATTCTGAGAAATTAGATAGTGTTTACAGAAATTGTGGGAGACATTTTGCTGCTTGTACGATTGTACCTATGTTACTCAAAGCGCAATTCCATACGAGGAAGGATCAAAGGACGAAACTTTGCTGCTGTATTTGAAACTTTGCTAAAGAAATATTCCTAATAACGAACGACTTCCAAAATGAAACAGGCAAGAGATCACAATAACCATCCCCTCACAAAAACTTCAGTTAACCAATGAAATCTTACTTATTGCATTCTTTACGAGTAGGAGTGCATATAGACAGCATGATCAAGTGCAAATATGGAACACACAAAAGACGTGCACAAGGCTGGATTATTACTACTATACAAAAAAATAATACTAGTAGACAAATTTGTGCAAGAACCTTAAAAATATGACACAACGGCAGGTCTGCCTGAGAAAACCTAGAATAAGATCTCAAGTTCTCAATCAAATTTGCTTTGTAATGTATACAAGTCTCCATTAAGAATCCCATTTCATGTGGAGTTTCACTCGTTCACTTGTACAGTCACTGATTACTGATTCCTACATTAATCAGCTTGATATCTTGTGGGCAGGAAACAACTTAACAACGCCCTCTGCTTGTAAAGTTATTCATTCCTCCAAGCTTACTTGGTATCATTTGAATAGAAAACAATGCCTTTCCCTCGAGCAATCTCAGGCCTTGGGACACTGCAATCACAAGAAAACATATGATCAGAACCTGTCCTTATAAACCTAGGGGTAGACACTGATAACAAATCGCCATACCTGTTACTCCGCTGTACACCTATTTGGTTTTTCATCGCTACGCTGTTATAAAAGCAAGGGAAGGAAAACAAGTTGTCAACCATCAAGATCTTAAAAAAAATCCCCACAAATCATATTTCTAAACTTTCTCCATTAATCAGCTTACTTGGTATCTTTAGAATAGGAAACCATGCCCTTCCCTTGAGCAATTTGAGGCCTTGGGACACTGAAACCACAAGAAAACACATGATCAGAACATGCCCTTGTAAACATATTAGTTGACACTGATAAAAAGTTGCTGTACCTATTACTTCGCTGTTGCTGTAAACCTATTTGGTTTTTCATTTCCACACTGTTATAAAAGCAAATGAAGGAAAACGATATGTCAAACCATCAAGATCTTAGAAAAAAGCCAAACTCAAAATTCTAAATTTTCACCATTAATCAGCTTACTTGGCATCTTTTGAATAGGAACTTGCACCCTTCGCTTGAGCAATATGAGGTCTTGGGACACTAATACCACAAAAACCACATGATTAAAATCCATCCTTGTAAACATAATGGTAGAAATCAATAAAAAGCATCTGTACCTGTTACTTCGCTGTTGCTGTAAACCTATTCTGCGTACGGCTGCCCGGTTTTTCATCTCTACACTGTAATAAAAAGCAAGTAATGGTTAACGAATTGTCAAACTATGAGGATGGTAAACAAATTTGAGATGACATTCAAGCAAATTTATATCAGGGCATTTCTTAAGAAAACTGGTAAATTGAACATGTCAAAACCGCAGATAGATATTTTAGCCTAAAACTTTAGCTGATAACTCGCAACTAAACTAATAATGCTCACAGAAAAAGCTCCATAATCAGTAATGAAAACAATGAGAGAGAAAACAGAACCCAGTGTTTAATTCTGTAGAGGCAGAATTTGGGAAGGTACAATGCTCAAAATGTACATACTGGATGTATTTTAGTCTAGTTGAAAAGTTCAAAAAAAATAATAATAATAAAAATAAAAAACAAACAAAAACTCCAAAAAAGGAGGAAGTGTAATATGATGGTGATTCAAAGAAAGAGTGTTAAGTTTTTCAGAAGAGTACCTATGTTCAACTTTTGCCTTCTTCATTATGCTGCTTTTCACATTGGAATAAGCTGAATCACCAAATCCTAAAAGGAATCGTCATGTCAAATAATGAGATAATACTCAAAAGATGATTAACAGGTTAAAGCTTTAGCAAAACAGAACTCATAGAAGAGAACGGAAGGAGAGGAAAAAAGGGGAGTGGGAAAATGGAGCTTCCAACTTCCTTCCACATCTCTCCAATTTTGGAGGGAGAGTTTTCCTTTAAACGAGAAGGAGGAAATGGATCCCTTCCTCTCCCTCTTCTTCCTTCCCGCAACCCTTTATCCTCAAAAGGTGAAAAGGGAACTTCTTCCCATCTCATTCTCTCCATTTCCTCCTATCCAAACCACGCGCATATATAAAATTATATAACAATTTTAAACTTTAAACTGCAAGAGCATACCTCCACCAAAAGCTCTTCTCTTAGACGAGGGTGGAACTTTTGCACAAATCTGGATTTGACGACTTTGCTTTCCTACATTGAAAATAAATTAAACCCTACTTCTAAGGTTCCAAAGTTGTATGAACTTGAAGGAATTATTAGCATATAAGAAAAACTTACGGGCATTTTCATTCTTGTACATCTGCGCTAGTCGCTCCACTGATTTTTGTTTTGCTTCATCCTGGTCCTTTAATTTTGCCTACAAGAGAATAGATTCGATCAACAGTGCACAAATGCAAATGAAATTTTGAGTAAACTTCTCTAAGGTAAGCCAAATGTAATAACAAATCAATAATGCTTGCAGAGTCTGCAAGACAAAAGCATCCAGATAAATGTTAAATACCTGATACAATTGTCTCCAACTAAATGCTACCTTAAGGTTTGACATTTTTTGCTCGACAATGTCAAAACTTCTAGTACCAAATTTTGCCTCATAAAATTTCTTCCACAGTTTATCAGTTTCTGGGCTAAGATCCCTCTCCTATAGAAGAAAAAATAATATAAGCCTTGATAAATGAAAGAAATTCAATACAAAAAAGAGCGAGAAGAAATGATCTAACTTACAGATGTAGCATTTTCAATATGCATCAATTGCTCCACTGTGCAATGGGGTAAAATGCGCTCAAGAAGATCCGATGCCACCGGACCAACATTACCAATGTATCTAATATTATCTATTGCAGTCTGAATACATAAATTTAGCAAAGACGGAGCAGTTCCTTTCCACACTTTGTTTCTGTCAGACATCGGTATATTCCTTGATCTCATCATAGCTCCAGATACTTGCTGTTGGGTGGGACAGCGAAAAAAAAAGTTAGAAAAATCCAGGACAGTATCTCAAATTCCGAAACACTATTCCTTTCGCCCCTCTTCTTTCTCCCATTTTTCGCTATTAATTTGCAACCAAAAAGGGCAGTGTCCTTGAAACCACTCAACTAAAAGAGATCACCCACAAGGCCACAATTATTTACACTATCACTAATCTAATTAATAAGAATCAAGCGCAACTTGTATTAATAAACGCCAACAATCCTCTAACAATATACACATTCAAACTAAAGGATGTATCTTTACTCTACATTACTCGAGCGTTCGCTAATTCATGATCATCCCATAAAAATTTGCCAGCAACAAAAACACCTCATAAATTCTCCTAAATGGAAATTCTTGCCTAAATGATCTGATCAACAACAAATCAAAACAAAACCATATAATAACAAATCAACAACAAATTTCATTTTCGATAATCAAAATTCAAACCCTAATTAACAAATTCAACTCATAATAAGTATAATTGAAGCTTAAAAGTCAAAATTAAAGCAATAATAACAAAATTTAATATGAACAGAGTAGTGAATTCGATGATTTACCTTTGATTATTGAAGATTGAACCCTGATTTGAAAACGTTTTGTCGAATTGAAGATCAATTGAAGATTGAAGTATTTGAAGATATTACAGTAAACCTTATTAATTGAATTAACAGCTACTAAAGTAGATGATAAAGGTGAAATCTTTGAACCCTATCTTTTTATGGGGGGTGAAAAATTGGGGATTCCTAATTCTAATTTGGGAAAATTTTCTTTGGTATATTCCCACTTTGTAGGAAATCCCACTTTATAGATTTGCGAAATTGTAAATCTGATTTTTACTTGATTTTATTTTACCACCTGGTTGAGTTTATAGTTGTGGGAATCAAGTTTTCGGATATGTTTACGTTACCTTAATCAGTTCAGTCCAATTCTCTTTTGTTTTGCCACTCATTAATCTTTCGTGAAAAACTTTCAGTTCAATTCAGCTCTAATAAATTCAGTTTAGTTCGGTTGTTTTTAGTTGTAATAACCAGGCCCTTAGTTCAATCCAAATAATTTTGTTCAATTTTAGAAAATCTTGTATGAATTAAACTTGGGAAGACAAGCTTTACCAACCACTAAGGTCTTATTCTCATCAACTTATTTTTGTTTATGTTTACTTATTTTTGCTGAACTGAACTTATTTTTTTACTTATCTGAAATTATTTTTGTCGAACTGAACTTATTTTTGCTGAAATCATTAACAATTTATTAAACACAAATAAAAATACAAACCATGTGTAGCTACTAGCAATCGAATTCATGACATTTGAAATAAAATGTGAAAGTTTAACCACTAATTTATACTCCCTCCACTCTTTTTTAGTTGCAAAATTTCACTTTTCACCCTTACCAAGACACATTTTTAACAATTTATAACTCTAATTATGTATTTGTATAAATTATTAAAAAAATATATATTAATAAAGTGCACATCAAGACGATTCAAAAGAGATTCATATCCATTATATTCTTCTTTATACATTGACATAAAATTAAATCAAAGCTTAAAGAATGAATAGTGCATATTTTGAAATGTTGCAACTAAAAAAACAGAGGTAGTAATAAATTTGATGTTTAATATTTCAAAATGATGGATAATAAAGCCTTGTAATTATATGATATGAGATTTTGATTTGTATCATCTATTCACTTGCACCAAAACTATGATATTATTAATTTTATCTCAAGTCCTTTATAATTGTTTTCCTTTTATAATTAATAACTTATCACATTACAAGTTACAACCCTTGTAATCTAACTTCACACTAAACAAAAAACACATTATGAAAAACAAACAAAGCCATATTTGATAATTATAGCCGACCCGGGGTATTGCCCGGGCCAAAATTATAGTTTTTCATTTAAAAAGGGTTATCTGTCTTCTATTTCTCTCCCTAAATCTCTAATGGAGCTAAATTAAACTGAAGTATCAAAAATTTAAGTTTAAAAGAATTGGTTGCTTACCCAAATATTGTACATAACTTAACAATAGACAAGTTTAGTATTGAAATAACAACAAACACATTAATAAAAAAGTTTTTTCCTTCTACTCCATTATCTTTTCATTTAAAAAAGTTTTTTTGTTTACAATTTTTCACTGCCCTAATCAAGGCCTTTCGACTGAAACTTAACATGAAATAAACTAATTTATAATAATAATAATAGATTTACTCCTAAAATTTTTAATTCACGAGGAATCAACTTTTTCATAAAACTCAACACAATATTGCTTGTTAAGCTAAACGATTAAAACAACTTTACGTAAGTTGATCTTATTGATTGTGTCATCAATAGGAGAACCTCAAAAGTCAAAATTCATGAAGCTTTTGAGTTATATTCTTTGTTTGTTCTTCCATAATTCCATCATCATCCATCAATTCAATTCCATAATTTTACACAAAATCTTAAAACCCCACAAAATTCCTCATCAATTTGATCGGTCTTGGGATCGAGGTCGTGATGTTTGTGTTAACTTGACAGGGTCTTCTTTTTTGACTTCGTCTGAGTTGTCTACTTTAATTTTGTTTGTGGTCGGATTGTGGCTGACGTAGCTCATCACAAGTGTGTTTAGTATGCTACTTTTTTCGAAACGATTTGGTTTGCTTTAATCCCCTTCTCCTTTTCTTCTTTTGGGGAGTTGGAGACAAATAATGTTGAGTTGATGAAGCGGGTGCATAACTTCTCCATGGCTCAGGATATTGTGCAGCTGTCCATATCTTCACACAGATCGGATTCATTATAGTTAGGGGAGTAGGGACCAAATTGCTTCTCGGCTCTCCACTAATTCCTTATCGATTAGATGACATTTTATGTTTTTAGGGTTTATTATAATAATATTAATAATAATTACTCATAACTTAAAGTACTTATTCATATCTTATACAAAGTAATAAAAGATAATTAATAATAAAAAAATATAATTTGGAAAATAATAATAATAAAGTTAATTAGGTGATTTGGTATTAGAGCAAGCACTTAAAACAAAGCTTAAACGTATTCGATAATTCTTACAAAACCAGCAATATGTTTAATTAGCTATGGCAAAATCGTTCATATAAAACTAACTGAGTATCTTATTTTTAATTTTTGTTAGCATCAGCAAATCACATCGTATAAAAAAAGTACTAAAACTTATACAAGACGATCTTATTTGATAATACCACTAGATAGTTAAACAAAAAATGTTAATTAAATTAATAAACCCAAAAGTTAAAGAAAATCTACAAATAGTTAATGGTGTTAAGGCGATTTTACAAAAAACTTGTTATTAAAAAAAAACTTATAAGAATTTCCCATCCATTAGTTTTTGGGAGGATACCACTAGATAGTTAAACAAAAAAAATTAATTAAATAATAAACCCAAAAATTAAAGAAAATCTACAAATAGTTAATGGTGTTAAGGCGGTCTTACAGAAAACTTGTTATTAAAAAAAACCTTATAAGAATTTCCCATTAATTTTTGGGAGGATACCGAGCATTCCCCACTACAATGGTTCAATATTATATACGGAGTATAATACTTTTGTTGTGAATAAAATATAACAACTATCCAAAATGGATGTTATATATATAAAATGAAACATTCATGTAACTTTCCTAAAAGGGAAAATTTTATATTGACTAATTTAACCTTCACTAAACATAAAACTGCTTGATTAATTTAAAAAATTTATGAGCAGATTGTCTAATTTAACCTTCACTAAACATGACATTGCTTGATAAATTTAAACCATGTGCTTATAGGTGCCTACTATTAGAGCATGTGTTTAGCCCCAAGTTTTAAGACTTGGAGGTGACATCATTTTTTGTGGTTCCCATTAAAAATGATGTTATCAAATTTTTCTTAAAACTCATTAAGACTTGATCAAATTTATCACTTTAGCCCTTAAGACTCAAATATATGACATATTATTTTTTTTTTATCTTTTTATATTTACTATATAATGATAACATTAATGAACAAAGCTAAATAAAACCTGAGTGGGTCCCAATCTCAAGTCTTAATTAAGTTGAGTCTTGGAATTTCAAGACTCAACTTGAGACTTTGGTTGAGATCTTTAAAGAAAAATGGGATAAGTTTTAAGCACAAATCTTAAGACCCATTTGATGATATCACCCCAAATCTTAAGATTTGGGGCTAAACATGCCTTTAACATTTACTACAAAATGATTACATGATGCACACACTTTTTCTAATTATATGTACAAATCGAATTTCGCCTAAAAAATAAAATGATGAATGCCTTTATTGGATGAATATGATTTATGTATATATTTTTAAAAAATTATAGTTTAATTAGGTTCTATTTATTTGTTACGGGTAGGTAAGATAAGTCAATATTTAATTAAGTAAAAAAAAAGTGTACTAGCATGTGCATCACAAGTGTTTCAAGGCTAGTACAACAACATATTTTGCTAAATATAGCTGACCAATGCATCTCCTAGGCCTAATTTCTAGTTTTATTGTAACACCTTATATATAAAATGACATTGGGTTTGCTAAATTTGACATAACATTGAGTTTGCTAATATGACGTGACATTGGGTTTGCTAAATTAGAGCAAAACAGAGCATAGCACAAACAAAACATATAACAACACAGTTACAAGATAGGCATGTCATAACATTTTGTTGTGTCTTGGGCTATAGTCTGGATTATGCAAAAAATTAGGTTTCCAAATTTTTGATTTTCCGTTATGAAAATCCAGATATTTGGAATTTTAAACCAAAAACCGAATTAGATATGGAATCGATTTAAAAAATTGGATTCTGAATTTTTGAGGAGACCAAAATCCAGAATTCCAATTTTTCGATCCAGTTTTTTTAAGGTTATAAAAGTAAGTTTTACTGAAAAATCCGGTGCATAATTTGGATCTGAAATTTTGGATTTTCGATCCGAAAATTTCTGCAATTTTGGTTTTTCCAAAATGAAAACTGAACCAAATTTTTACGTTTTGAAAATCTGGATGTCCGAATTTCCGGATCGGAAAATTTTCGATATTCGGTTTTGCACACCCCTAGCTATGGTTCCACACTTTGAATTCAAACGCACGAAAACATTGCATTATATATCAAATTAAACTTATGCATGCATGCACGCACGACACAACATGGTCAACGTATGTGCAACATGACACATGTATGTTATGACAAATATGTGTGCACTGCAATATGACACAATTATGTTACCAATGCTTCAATCCATGAACCACGTATTCTAATCCCCAAACAAGTGCATACGACACAATCCAATGCCATCTTTACTTATAACCTAAACCGTCTAAAAATGTCTTTTATATAACCCATTAGAACTTGCAATCTTGAATCATGCAATTATGGGGCTCCTACCAGAAGACATAATATCACATTCCAAGACTCTGGCCATGTTCGCCAAAAGTAGTTGTAGGGGTAGTTTTAATTGTGAACGTAACTATTAGCGATTGAAGTAGAAAGTAGGTATACATTATTGGCTGCTGAAAGTAACTATCAAAGTAGTTGTGCAATGTTAATGTTCAATAATATAGTGGAGTATTTGTTAAAGTAACAAACAAATTGCGAAAATGAAATTTGAAGGAATAGTTTTATACTTTTATTAGCTTCGGGCAAAAAGTACCCGTGAAGGAAATATAGGGTATTTTTTGAGGCTACATGTACAAATTTGTGATGGAGGAAAAATAAGACATTAGAATATTGTAGGTCATGGCACTTCCTTGAAAATGAGATTCGGTCTGTTTGAGGTACAAAATGTTACGACCGATTCGTTCCCCAAGATTAACATCACTCTCACACACTCATGTACATAAGGGTGGGAAATTGGAGCCACACTACTTTGCTCCAATTTGAAAAGATGCTAAATAGACAAATATTATTGTGTATGTCTCTTTACTTTTTCTTTCTCTCGTTGTCACGATCACTACCAAAGTCCAATACATAGGATATCATTGTTTACATACTCTTCAATACCAAAGTTACAAGTATTGTAATTAACAATAAAGTTGGTATTAAAGATCATCATAATAAGATCATTAGATGCTCATAAAAAGGGGAGTTACATAATGGAATAAACTTAGGCATTACAACTCGTAAAAATCCAAGAAATGAAATCTTAGAGAAAGCCATCAAGTATTAACTAACAAAGGCTATTAAAGCCATTATTTCAACACTCCAAAAGTTGACATTATTAGTTTTTGAGAGAGTTAGAAAAATTATTTCAAAAGCTAAAAATTATCTTCCATTGCTAATTAAGTATAGAGTAACACTATAATTTAGTCTAATCTCAACAAATGAAAAAAAAAAAAATTAATGCCGAACACGCTCTAACCAATTCGTAAACTTAGGCCATGTTCTCGTCAACTTCTTTTTGCTGATCTGAAACTATTTTTGCTGAACATAACTTATTTTTACTTATCTGAACTTATTTATGCTGAACTGAACTTATTTTTGCTGAAATCATTAACAATTTATTAAGGATTGAAACTTACTTTTGCTGAAAATAAGTAAAAATAAGTTGCGGAGAACAGTGCCTTAATTTGTTATTCTGAAACGCTAAACATTAACAATTTATCCTCACATGCTGTCTTGGTGCACATATCGGAAGTCGTTGGCCACCGCCAGAGTAGCTCAAAGGAAGATGTCGGCTCCAGCTCAGCCGGTAAGTTTGAAACCTACGTTTGATCTAGGCGAAATGTGACTGAAATCTGCGCTTGATTTAGACGCAGATAGATTGAAATCTGCAACTGATACAGGTTGTCGCACACCTCTCAAAAATAAATCAAACAACACTAACTAATATAGCTAGGGAAGTAGGATTCGAATCCTCAGGGAAGCGATTAAATTCTATTAGCTCTAAAAAGCCTAAATTGTGTAATGGGCCTTTGTGGAAATTCTGATCAAACTATTAAAAACCAAAGAAAAACAATGAAGAACTAAAATTAAGGAAAATAGCGGGAAAATTACAAATTAATCTCTAATAATGGAAACCTAGGGTGGTCGGTTCACTATGAACAATCAACAAACTCATAAAACATTCATTAATTAATTCATTAACTTTCATTGAACTAGGGCTCACCAATTCTCTCGAACTTAGGCTCCCTCAAAACTCCTTTACCGGCTCTCGCTTGCATAAATTTGTTTTTGCTATTAGTCAGTGGTCTTATTACGGTAATCTTACCTCTCGGCCTCGATTTTGACAATTATCTAACTCACAACTAAATCGGGCCACAATTTAATTGCAATCAATAGTAGTCAATAATAGGAATTCAACTAATAATTAAGAATTAATTAATGAACTTAAAACTAATTCATAACATGTTCATAGATCCCCTAGCCCTAGAAAAGAAGACTACTCACACATGACTTTGAAAACAGCAACAAAAATAAATTTGATTAACATGATTATAAACTTGACTAAATTAACTAGAAATTAAATTAAAACTAAAACTAATTACTAGAAAATTAAACTAATTAACCAAACTAACAAAGTAAATTAAACTAAACTAGAAAATAACAAACTAAAACAAAAACTAAAAACTAAAAAGAATTGGAAAAGAAAAAGGAAAGAAAATTGTTGAATTGCATTAACTTGAATAAACTTGAAATTAATTGTTGATTAACAAACTAATCTAACTACTAATTCTAGAGAGAGAAAGAGTTTTAAGATTCTAATCTAAAAATATGCCAAAAACTCGTTACGGTCGTGCCCCAATAACATAACATATTTATAGTATATGGGCTTTTGATTAATAAAGTCCACGATCAAAAATCGCGAACAAAAACTGGACGAACCGCTCGCAAGGCTTCCTGCACCCGCAACGGTCAAAAGTCCTTTATTCCCTGCGCCCGCAGGAGCGTTATTTCATGATTCTTTGAAGGCCTGATCTATGTTACGGGCGCATAGATCAAAGGCATTTTAAAGGTTGAACCCGCATCGAGACATTTTAAGCGACTTTTCTGACGATCCTTAGAATCCTTCGCTCGATTCCTTCAAATCGTTCGTAGCTTCTCGTACCTTTTCACGCATCCCAATGCAAGTACATTTTGACTCGTTTTAGCTTCTAGTGACTTCATAACTCCCTATTACACTCCTATAACATATAAAACAAACCGAAAACCACGCGTAATAACCGAGGAAGCATAAAATAAACATAAAAAGCTATATAAATCAACTAAAACTGCAAAAATCGCTCCAAATCGTAACTTAACACCAAGGAATGATATTTAATCAAAAAAAACCACAAACTCAACTATTAAGCATAAAAATCGACCGAAAACAAGGGAAAAACATAATATAAAACAAGTATATCAGCGCCTAAACCAGACGTAGGTCTTAGTCAATCTGCGCCTGATTTATACTCAGATTGACTAAGACCTGTGTTTGGTTTAGGCACAGGTTTCAGTCCATCTGCGTCTAAATCAGGTGCATTCATTTGGTCTACGACAATTCCACAGGGTCTTTTTCAAATGGCCATAACTTTTTCTCCAGAATGTTCTACAAGGTGTACGACCTACCGTTGGAAAGATCTTTGAGTCTACTTTCCAATGCAACTAGAATCATGTTAATCCAAGATATTCTTTGTGAGTTATGGTCGAAACAGTGAGAGGTGGTCATATTACAATCCGTTTTCACAGGGTCTTTTTAAATGGCCATAACTTTTTCTCTAGAACGTTCTACGAGGCGTACAACTTGCCGTTGAAAATATCTTTGAGTATATTTTCCAGTTCAACTTAAATCATGTTAATTTGATTTATACTTTGTGAGTTATGGTCGAAACAGAGAGAGGTGGTCATATTACAATCTATATTTGCTACACAAAGTATACTCTACCACTCACGCCTCTTTCTTTTTCCTTCACTACTACATCCTCTTACCCATATACATCATATTTCACCCTCGTAACTCCTTAAACCCCTTCCATCTCTCTTTTCACTCACTATACTTCCTTTCGTCTAAATGTCAAAAATGCAAGTCTCACTCCACCGTACTTGTGCCATAGCCACATCAACAATTTCTTTGAGGAATTTGGACAACTTTGTATATTTCTTAGACGGTGGTTTTTCGGCTATTGTGTGGTGGCTGGTGGTGGTTGTGAGTTGTTTGGTGGAAGTTTTGGTGAAAGTTGTGGTGTTGGGATTAGAGAGACAAACAAAAGAAAAGAGTAAAGGAAGAAAGGAGTGAGGAAGGTAGTTTTGGAAAATTATTATATAATGTAGGTAATTTTAAGAAATTTCTAGGCGAGATTTAGCATTCCCGCTGTGATTTACGTGGCCACTTCTACCTCCGAGTATCGTTAACTCTTTTAATTCAACATTCACCAACGTTTCATTTAAAACTCCCACAAACTCAAAAACCCCTCCATTAATGGCGACCAAACTCATGACACGATTCCTCCATGAAAATATCTTCAAACTTCCTCGTTTTCTCCGACCACTTACGTCATCACCCTCTCACTTCCGCCATTTCTCCAATACGACACAAGCTTCGTCGAATCAATCATCTTCCTCTCACCAAAATCCTCCTTCATTTCCAATTGACCCCAAAATTACAGTCGATGGAAAACCTAGGGTTTCAATCAAATCTTCTTTGGATGATCTTGAGGTCGCTAAATTCTCCGCCATTGCCGATACTTGGTAACCTTCTTTTGCATTTGATTTAAATTGATGATTACATTTTGAATATTTAATCTTTTATTTTTATTGAGTTTTTGATTTAAGCTTACATTATACTGTATGACTTTAGTTAGATTTGATTAATGCAATTTGTGCGTAAAATACTATGATATTGTGACATTGATGATTGATTTAGTTATGTTATAATTTGCTGCTTATAATTTTATTACATGCAATGATGATGAACCTTTGATATCCGAAGATATGTAGTACCTCCGTTTGAGGTGACGAATTTTTGATGGTGGTCTAATGGAGTAATGCAAAAGGGTCGTTGTTTTTCTTGGTGTGAGGTGGATTAATGAAGTTGTAAGCCGAAGCTGGAGTCGGACTGTGTGTTGAGTCTTGGTTTACGCGTATGTGCGTGCTCGTGCTGTTTTTAAATTTACTTGTGTCTGTGATTGCATTATGTGTTACACAATAATGACAACAAAGGCTTAGTGCCGAAATAATTTGAGGTCGGCTAGACTTGAATCTATAACAGGAATGGCAAAAGCTATCTATAACAATCCTTTCTCTCCGTTTGTCCCTATTCAACACTGAATGCTCTTCAAGCCTTAACATCCTCATATTTCGACTAACAACCCTCATCCATGTCTGCACATGTTATGTGTTACACGTTTGATCAGATTTAGTGAATATAATAAGTTAACTGATTAAATTATGTTGAAATCTAGTTTTTGTGATGTGGTGTTTTACTGAATTTGCTTTAAAACGATTTGAATTATGTGCGGATTACTTATGTACTTGTATTTATGATTGTAGATTTTACTGGATGTGTATGATTGTGTGAAGTTAAGATTGATTCATTATGGTAAATGTAGAGGATAACAGTCCATTTTGCTTTTAGGTGGGATGCTGAAGGACCTTTTAAACCATTGCATGCTTTAAATCCCACAAGGATTGCCTTCATACGTTCCACGCTTTGTCATCATTTCAGGTGGATGTTTCTTATTCAACATGAAATGATTTCTTTGGTTGAACAGCTTTACCCCTTTGGTTTGTGACTATATTGAAAATTCCTGAGAAACAGTGGATGAATTTGATATAACAGTGAAACTATAAGGAGGAAAAAATTTAAAAAGAAAAATGAGTTGTAAGAATTTTTAGATAATGTCCTTTTGGAATGGTGAATGCTTGTGGTATAGTTTGCTGATTGGTCTGATAATTTCACTGAAGAAAAATCTAAGCTTGGTTTCCTTTATTTCTGTTTACTTGATTCAGAAAAGACCCAGAGAGTCCCAGACCATTTGAAGGGTTGAAATTTATCGATGTTGGCTGTGGAGGAGGGATATTATCAGAGGTATACAAAACTAAGCATTGCATTTGCGTTTTGTTTTTAATCGTTTAGGTTTTTTAGCTAAGCTGACTATTACTTGATTAACAAGTTGCGAAAATCTGAAGTGATTACATTCTCTAACTCAATAGCACATCCCTAACCTAGTAACTTGGCCCTATTAGGGTAGTCTAAGGCTTCATTTGTTTTGATTGAAAACATCTTTTAAGGAAAATAATTTATAATGATTAACACATTTGTAAAATAGTTTTTCCATTGTTTGTTTTGTTAGAGGAAATCTAGTGGACAAAAAGAAAAATGCAAGGAAAAGGGAGAGAAAGGCAGGGAAAAGGGGGAGGGACGAGTACGGAGTAAGGATGAAAGTGTGGCATACCATCTCTACAAATGGAAAAAGGTTTCCTACTCTAGAGAGTTCGTTTCCACCGCGGAGAAAATTGATTTCTACCCCTTACCAACACACACAAAAAAAAAAAAAAGGAGCAATGAGGGAAAATTGTTTTTGATGAAATGTTTTTTGTCAAAACAAATGGAACCTTAAGGAGAGAGGCACGCCATCAAATGAGCAATTTCATTATGTCCATCTGCATTGATGTAGAGTAGCTAATCATAGTTTGTTTGGTTAGGGTATTAGCCAAGGTGAAAGAGGCAAGATGGAAACAGAGCCCAAGCACCATCATAAGTTTGTCACCCTGTGGCCATGAGGATCACATTTACCCAAAATTTGGAAGTTATATTCGTAGGTATCCTGTGTAGGGAAGTATGGAAAGGTGGGAGGTATCCTGTGTAGGGAAGTATGGAAAGGTGTGTGGCAATTGTTCCATCCAAGTACCCACCCTTCTCGTTGGGTCTGGTAAGGGTAGTTGACATAAGAATCGAAGTGGGGATAGTTGACATAAGGATCCAAGTGGGGGTAGCTGACATGAGGGTTAAAGTGACTTTAGGTCACTTGATAGTGATACATTCTATTGTTTGTCACATGTTCAAACCACGTTCTTGCCGTTTGTTGCATTTGATTCATTAAATTCGTCATGTTTGCTTGTTTGAAAGAAAAACCATCGAGCATGTTGAAGATCTCGCTTCTTGTTGCGGTGGGGGGGGGG
>PYUH01004045.1:2186072-2245781 GCA_016808085.1 Suaeda aralocaspica
GGGGGGGGGGTGGGGGTGGAGGAGCTTGAAATACTGATTGGGGACAGCACGTGGGATCTCACTTTGCCTTACTGGGAATTAGTTTAGATAGGTCCTGTAGGCTTGTTGCGTCCTGCCTTGGGGGAGGGCTGCCTTGCTGGGCATCAGTTTAGGATGGTAGGGTCCTTGTTGCAAGTCTTGGTGTGCTTGATCTTACTTGTTTCAGATTTCAATGTGAATAAAAAAAATTGAATCAAACAAGATAACAAGCCTATGGCCTTCTGTATAATTGTTCTTAAGTAAGAAGCCTCTGTAAGCATGTTATTGCTATTGCAATATTGATCTCTACAACAATTCTTCTATTTGTAAGCATTGAGCACCTATAATAATGTCAACACCACAGTTTAAGCTTCAATTACACTTGCCTACAGTTTTTGTTGCAGCCGACCACACGCTGCTTGCACAGTTGCACCACTGTACCATAATAACTATGCAAAACAATCCCCATATTCACTCCTTGCTCCGTGCATTCTACAGGTCTTTAGCTATAATACACACCATGATCCGACAATCCTACATACAGCCTGGTTTCCTTCTATTATCCTATCTCTTGCTCGTCTAAATGCCTCAGGTAGTGATAGCGCCTGCATCACCACATCCTCAAGGTGGCTAGCTTCCCCATCATGTGAGACCACATTTTTTTGGTTCCAAATTTCCCAAACCACAATTGTTACCCTTGCTGTTTCCTTGAGGCTTATCACATATGTTAAAATTGAAACCAGCCAATCAATACCCAAAAGACCATCCTCTGAAAGCTCTTCAAACTCCAGGTCATCTCACACATTGGCAGCATAATGGTATTTCCAAATAGCATGCATATTGGGCTTCTTCAGCTACACACTTTCAACACAAGACTAAGATTGAATTAACATTACCAAACATACCCTTAGTTTTCTTGATTAATTTTATTATATATATATATATATGTTACATTATACATACATATATATATATATATATATATGTTACACTACAATACTAAAGCAATAAATTTTAATTTATATTATCAATGCAACAGTGTAATTTTATGCATAATGTCTATACAGTATAAAGTGTCATTACGCCACACAATGTATGTGGGACTAATTAATGTGTTCGATTTGCTTAGTTACAAATATTTTGAATACAAGGGAGTAGTATTTGGTGAACTTTTTCAATAGATTTCTTCCTATGAATAAAGCAATAAACAAAATTTATTCCCTAAAGCTGAAGTTACTTGCATTGCTGAGGCTGAAAGTGTTAGAATCTGTTTTGCATTGGTTGTTGTGTGCTTTCACTCAAGATATCATCATTACCGAAGCAAGCTGCTGGTTTCAACAAATGATCTGTGCTATTAGCTAGTCTATCAATATGACTGTTTTCTTTGAACAGCCTTTGGCGCGAATGGGAGCTACAGTGACTGGAATTGATGCAGTGGATGAAAACATCAAAATTGCTCGTCTTCATGCCGTAAGTACTCATCATTTTGGTGAATTGGGAGCATGAATATTATTTTTTTTTTTTTTTTTTTTTTTTTTTTTTACTTTTTTGCTTAGCATTTCAACTACAATGCATTTGGGACTTGCTGTTAAATTGTCAATGATGAAAATGCAGTAAATGGATTCCTCAAGTTTGCCAATATTTGCAGAGAAAGCATAAAAAATGTAAAATTAAAGTATTAGGATATGTTGGTGTATTTTGTTTTCCAATATATATTTGATGGAAAAACAATAGGAAATTAAGGAATCTAAAATACTACATTAAATTTACGATTAATGCTTCAAAGATTTTTTTCTCATCAAACACGCCAAAGGACTTGAAAGTGGAAAACTATGAAAAATATTTCTCTTTTTAACTAAATTCCTCATCAAACAATAAAATAAGTTCGTTAAATTTAGTAATTTTCATAGTTTTTCTTCTCTACATGTTTCCATAGCGTGTTCTTTCCATCATTATCCTCATTCTCAAGGTTCCCAAACACATTTTTTTGTGGTTGAGTATGTTTTTTGCTTGCAATATCAGTGCGTGTGGCACTTCCGCAATGTCCACTATGCATTGAAAAGTTTCCTCCATTGTTCAGCTTTTAGTTTTGTTTTGTCACATATTTTTCGGTTGTAGCACCTGCAAGGTCAGGAGTTTTTTTATGTGCTAATGAGTGGTGGGTCATTTATATATTTATCCTTTACTTTTTCTAGCAAATCCTTGGTTTTTAAGGTTGGAAATTTACTTGTGCTAGTCTTTATTTTCTCTGCTATCTTCGTGGTTGTTTTTATTTATTTATTTATTTACAGGAATCTGATCCAGCTACATCGTCTATTGAATATCTTCACTCGACAGCTGGTATGTCTTGATCTTTCAATTCCCACTTGCTTTGCAGACCAGTAATTGGGTATTTGGGCTGAGTAGCATTTTACTGCTTTCTTTTCTTTCTTTTCTTTAGTACTTTGAATTATTCTCTGCTTAAGTATATATATAACGTACAAAAAATTTATGTAACAGAAAACTTGGTAGAAGAAAAGAGACAATTTGATGCAGTGCTTGCTTTAGAGGTGTGTATATGTTTTTTTATTTTATTTGTACTTGTCTACTTACTCTTAGTAAATTTCCAGTCTTTAGTCATTGACTCATTGCTGTCAAGCTTATATTAATCTGAGATGTACAATTTCTTAATCTGAAAGTGCTTTTTGTTGAATACTTTTCGTATCTATTAAATGTATGGTTTTAAAAATTGATCCTTGAGGAGGTTATATATGACATGAAGGATTAGTTCACAGTTTACCAGGGTGCCACGTAATCACATCTTAAACTACTAGTTCGAAGAATCTCTGAAGGCAATAGTAGAAATCAAACAGTTGAGTCTTGAGCACTAATGCTGAACCTTATGTAGGTCACAAAGTCTGAGGGGTTGAGCCCCTCCTTCCCTCTGTCTAAATTTAGAGAAGATCCCTGATCTGGTTGTTGCTGTTTGCCTAATGCCTTTTGGCTTACAAAAGCACAACTGGAAAACAGAAAACACCCTAACTACCAATGTTAAAAAGTTCTAATGCCTTTTTTCAAAATTGTAATTTTGTTTGAACTTGAAGCTTAGGTTTGATGTGTGAGATAAAAAGTTCTAAATTTCTAATTATATGCAAAAAACAATTTAATTATCCTGATTTCTGCTGATGAACATATAGGAAGCTTGATAAACCTAGAATCAGTACCTACTCTCTCCATCTGATAACGGCTGTTGTATTTCTTAAACGAAACTAAAGTACGGTTATTTTTCCTAACACTCCCCTCGTAAATTGAGTGATAGATAGAGGACGAGGACACAATAATTTCAAAGAATATATCTGTGAAATTATTGAGTCCTTTATAAGGAGGGCTGAGACAAAGTGGAAATTATATTTAGTAGATACTTTTAGTTAAATACATCCAGTTCCTTTTTGAGAAAGTTAATGTGATTGGTCTGTCTTGTGTTTGTGGTTATTGGAGCGAGAATCTATGGCCCTATTTTAACTTCAAATTGTTGTCTTCGTCAATAATTCATTTTATGAATAAAAACTTTTATAGAAGATTGATATACTAGTTCTCACTAGAATTTATCTTGTTTGGGGGAGATTTTTAGAGTTCGGATATGTGATTGAAAGGAGTTAGATGCTGAATATGTGAGTCCTTTATTGAGTCGGAGTTGGTTTGCAGCAAAGTTTGTCAAAAGTCAAATGTTAGCCAATTCTATCCACTGTATTTTATGAAAGAAAGTTTGTAATCTGTGTGTTCAAACTCTAATTGCATGTTTTTTCTCTTTAGGTGATTGAACATGTGGCAGATCCGGCAGAATTCTGTAACTCACTGGCAGCCTTAACTGTGCCTAATGGAGCTACTGTGATTTCCACGATTAATCGCACTATTAGAGCTTATGCTGCTACAATTGTTGTTGCAGAATACGTTCTTCATTGGGTATGACTCTGTTGCTTATAGGCTTAGTTGCAAACTGTTACTAAATTTGATGACGGCACTAGGTTCCCCTCCCTCCCTAGACACCCTCCCCTCTCCTCCTCTTTCCCCCAGGTCCCAACACACACGTCGCTCTTAACGATTTACCTTTGTGTTGCACCTTGTTCTGGACCACCATGCTTCTTAAGGCTAACTTTGCTGATGATTTCACCCAAATATTGCTGGATTATATGTAGGCTATATTTTCGAGTATTGTTAAACCAATTTTGTTGTAAAGAGTTAATCGCAAATTTATGAATGAGATGTGTGTACAGTTTTACCCTTCAGATATTGGTAAAAGGCTTCTCATATCTTGTTCAAGTCTCCTGATTCACTGTATTCCCATCTTATGTAAAAATTACTGTATGTTAATAGCTGGTATTTATGAAAATGAAGAAATGAAAACATTAAGTGGGTCGTATGAAATAGTATGTGCAAAATCTCAAGCTCAGCTCAGTGACATTATTTTATTCCAGAGAGCAAGACCAATCTGCTAGACTATTAACCATCTCTTTGGATTGAGCTCTTTATGGCTTGCTTATGACATGATGAAAAACACTATTTATTGTCTTTTTTGATTTGATTTTATTGATCATTTTACAATTTTTTAACTAGAAGATAGGCTGACAACTGAGAAAACAATTTTGAAAGTGTACTTGCGAAGGACTATGTATAGTTACTGATAAAACTGGATCTTTTGTCCTGTTGTCTAGCGTTTTAGGTAGCATCTGTCATTGAGCTTCATGCAAATTGATATTGAAAGAAATCTGTTTGATTAAACTAACATCTTGAATTTATAATTTCCCACTTTGGTCGTTGGTTGATGGTCGATTTAACAGTTAATTAATTGTTCAGAATATCTTTCAAGAATTTACTCCATATTAATCCATATAGATTATAAATGACAGCTGTGGTTCTTTCAGGATAGTAACCTGGACCTCTTATGATTTGCAGCTTCCAAAAGGTACACATGAATGGTCAAAGTTTGTTACACCAGAGGAACTTGCCTTGATCCTTCAAAGAGCTTCTGTCAATGTAAGTCAAATGAACAGCCGAGTGACTATGCTGCTAATCAATCCTCCCCATCCCATCCCAACTCCAAATTCTTTCAGTTTGAGGTTTAGTATTTCTCGTCTGTGGAAACCCTGATATTTAATCCTGTTTTGCTCATTCTAGGTCCAAGAGATGGCTGGTTTTGTGTACAACCCATTGTCTGGAAATTGGCTTCTATCTGATGATATAAGTGTAAATTTTATTGCGTTTGGAGTTAAAAGTTCGGATGAATAGTGCGTGTCTTGTGATCAGGGACTACAGGGATAATGTTGGAAAAGCTGTTTGTTCCAACTCCAACATAAATGAACAGTGGAAGTGGTGGAAGCATAAGCTGCAATCCTTGGGCTAAAGATAAGCCTTACAGTGCAGTGTGTACAATGTGATTGTTGAGTATCACATGTTACATATAGATGATAAACTAAGAGCCAATTTCCCTGGTTGCTCATTTTTGTAGCCGTTTTTCTAAATCCCTCCGGTGTTAGTTCTCGACTTTTGGTCATGTTGTGGGGATACCTAAATTATATGTCTATATCACTCATTAAGCCCGCCTGTAATTCATTCTGCACAATGCAAATATTACATGGTTCTATTTTGACATACCATAATCCAATCCTGTAGGGGTATTAACTTGACAATATTGGACAGTTAAATTTTGTATGTTTAATTAATAGAATGGGGAATTCTTACTCATAGTGGTTACCGGCATTTTTGTAGATATGTGGACAAAAATGGAGCACTATTTGTGTAATAGTATAGATAAAAAAGAAGTGTTATTTTAACTTTATTTACGTAATGTCACCATAATAAACAAAATTGGTTTCTCAAAATTAAAGCGTAAAGAATAAAATGAAACAGATGGAGTAGTTCTTTACTCTTTAGTGTTACTTTCAAATCATAATTTCCTATAAATCTACAATGGGTAGAAAATCTCTATCAAAAATTGAAACTAACCTTTTGCAGATGCAATTTAATTTCAAAAATTTTGAGATTTTTTTTTATTGGGAGGATAGAGGTTTTACGTGAAATTGCAAAAATGGATCGAAAAAAGGGCGTTGTATAAGGTGAGTGAGAAGTACGTGTGTTAGTTTGAGTTGGCTATTTCCTGCTGACAGTCATTATCGTCTTACCAAACGCGACGGTCTAATGCAAGACTTGCTGAGTTAAATAACAAGACTTCAATACCATGAAAATAGTTTTTAAGTGTATATTTTCTACCTCGTACTATGCTTTATTGAAGAAATATACAAGGTTGTTGTCTCTAACAATACCACCGCCATGATCAATTTTGGAGAGGAAAAAGGATGGACAATGAGGTGGTGGAAGGTTGTTGACACACATACAAACTAATTAATGGTTGAAAGAAAAACAACGAACAAAATCTATCACAAATTGTTCGATTATTAATCAAAGAATTTCCCTCTCTTTGAGAGTTTTGGTGAATTATATATAGACTATTTGGAAGATGATGGAACCGAAATATGAGACTTGGCCTCGAGGTAGGGATGTCAATGGGATGGATATGTACTTGAGGCTTAAGAACCTGTTTTATCCTAGACTAGTACTGTCCGATGGAGTTTGATTCTTGTTAGTTTTTGAAAATGGTTTTCCACTTCATGTTGTGGATGATGATCGATTACAATTTTGCTTTGGTTTGTTACAATGAATATACACAAAATTTGTGGTCTCTTCCAGCTACATGTCCACACTGGCATCGCCTCGTAGATTTACATATCCATGTTGATAGCTTGCTATCATTGAAGAATCTCTAGCTAGCTTTACGTACCAGTGGTTCACTTCAAACTGATAATGGAGCAATCGTGCACAGGTGTATGTGTCATTGAATTGCCCTAAGTTGTGATAACATTATGCAATCAAATATTATTATTACTATTATTATTATTTTTTTTTTTGGTGTGTGATCAAATATATTTATATTTGCATAAATTATGGAATAGCTAGCTACACATTAGTACTAATCAAACTATATTAATTGTAGCTGACTACAATTTTTTCTTATATATTGATCATAAAAGATGATCATTCATGAGAATACTGCTTGAAAGGTTAGTTATGGAATTAGTTACCTACTTCACTACTTGCATAGTATTTACGTACTGTAATAATTAAGACAGTCATCTTCTTCATGGTCACTTAATTTTTATACTAATTATTGGTCTATTGCTACGTGAGTTGCTTCGATTATCATGATTTTATACTTGTTTGTTATTGTTCATTTGGGATCATTATTAGAAGTCATCCTCATAGTTCGGATTATGATGATATTGTGGAAAGATTTATCACTGAGGGTTGTCTAGTTGAACTGAAACGTAGGTTAATTAAATTGAACTGAAAAAAACAGTACAACTAAAGTGGACTGAAATGAAATAGTAATTATAAGAGAGTAAATGGACATGAGCTGACTTGAGCTAGGTTGAACTGAATTAAATGGAGCTGAACTAAATTGAAGTGCCAAAAATCTTAATCCAAAAGAACAGAGCCTTACTTTCCTCTCTCTTTGACGTCATTGTTTATGTGTTGCTCCATTGAAACCCAAATTCATCCTAAATTTTCAGTTGAAATCGACTCCTCTTTTTTTTTATGGGTGAAATCCACTCTTCTCCAGCAAACATTGATGTATGTATACTAATTTTATCAATATTCTGAAAGTTAGAGTTTATGTGACTTGTAGTTTTTGTAATTAATTTGGGTTTCTTTTGATTCGTTTTTTGTAATTTAGAGTTTTAAAATTTGAAGTGTCAACTGAACTACCTTTAATGAAATCTAATTTTCATTAAAATTGGACATATTTTTGGCATATATATGTTGTAGTGATGGAGGAAACAAGGTGAAAGAGACTTCAACATGACTACTCTTTGTGGTCCCAAAAGCTCAATAAAAGTGACGATGAAAGAGGGACGAAATTGGAGGAGAGAAACATATGATTACAACTTGCTTGAAGAAATTTTAAGGGTTTAATGGGGTGTTCAGGGTTTGTTTATGCAAGAGGGGTTAAAGATTAAAGAGAGGGTAAGAAGATAATGAAGGTTCCGAAGTAGTGGGAAAAACGTAGGAAAAAACATTAGGTAGTTAGAAAGAGCCCCACTTGACGAATTTTTGGATAAAATCTGTTAAGTGGTACCAATTTTTTTTTTTTTTTTTTTTTTTTTTTTTTTTTAGTTTGGAAAAAAATTAAGGTACTAAAATATATTGAAAACAATAAAAACCTATAAGACACTAAAATTCAAAAACCTAGAAAACAAAAGATCCTTGTGATTATATTTGTGAAAAACTTTCTATTTTCGTTGCTAATTATGTGGGATGTACTATGCATTCGATTGTATTCAGATAAGCAAATTATAATCATTCAATTTGGAATCCAAATTATTTGTAATCAGCTTAAATAAGAGCTACTCAAGTTGGAATCACAACTAAAATGTGCTAATACATTCCAATAAACATGTTGGGTGTAGTTTAGACGAAAATTGTAAACCCCTATCAAGAATCCATAAACATGCTTGGTGTATTGTCCATATCAAGAATTCATAAATAGCAAATGTATCCGAGCAGGGAGAGAAGAGACTGTCAAACGACGTGGGAGAGAAATTTAGGCCATGTTCTTGTCAACTTATTTTTGCTTATCTGAACTTATTTTTGGTGATCTGAACTTATTTTTACTGAACTGAACTTATTTTTACTTATCTGAACCTGAACTTATTTTTGTTGAAATTATTAATAATTTATTACGGATTGAAACTTATTTTTGCTGTAATGAACTTATTTTTGCTGATCTGATCTTATTTTTGCTGAATTGAACTTATCTTTGCTAAAAATAAGTAAAAATAAGTCGAGGAGAACAGGGCCTTAGTCGCATGAAGCATTTGGCAATGCGTTCAATAAGAAAGATATGGAAGAGCACAAGTCATTGGTTACTGCAGGGAAATGGAAAGTGTGTGGTTTTTGAAGGAAGCACGAAAATTTTTATCGGGAATGGAGCAATAGCATTGCAGGAAAGTGTTTCCTTGTTTAATGGTAAGACCAACCCCATACGCTACTTATCAGTAGACGAGCTCAACACTATGAACCTAGAACCACACGTTATGTGTGCAGGCTTAGGCGTCAAGTGGTACAAAGGTTTCTGGGATGGAAATTGGGTTTTGGTAAAAGAGCATTCCTGGACTTAGATCAGCAACTTTCCGTGAGATTATGGTTTCCTCTCAAATGAGCACACATAATAACGTGCACAAGCTTCTCGGATGTTGCATTGAGACAAAACACGGTAGTCTTGTTTACGAGTATGTTGAAAATGTAACGCTTCATGATATTATATTCAAAGATAAACTGTCAAATGATTGGAAACAGAGGCAAAACATAGCATGGGAGATTTCTCATGCCTTGGCATATCTTCACACGGGTTTTCAACGGCCTATAGTTCATAGTAGCATAAACCCACAAAATGTGTTTTTACTTTTTAGGCAAGGATTACACTGCTAAATTGTCAAATTTCAGTTATTCTATTTCTATTCCTAAGGGTAAAGAGTATGTGGAAGCTGTGTTTGTGGGGACTCCAGGATATGTTGCACCCGAACCTTTCGAATCTTTCAGAGTGGCGGAGAGTGTGGATGTGTATGCGTTTGGAATGTTATTTCTTGTACTCTTGACAGGAAAGGATGATGTGTTGAGAGCTGAGGAAAATAACGAGGCCCCTTTTCATTTACGTGACACTGTGTCGAGCAAAGGTTTGAAAACGATTGCATCTCAGACACTAAAGACCCTGCACTCACTGGAAACAAACTGAACAATGAGGAAGCTGAGCAGCAACTACGAGCGTCAATAGGTCTCGCACTCAGGTGTGCAGCCTTTGAATACAATAGTAGGCCAACAATGGAGGAAGTCGCAACTGAACTAAAGAACATGCTTGATCAATGCCTCTGATTATGTATCTAACTTTTTATAGTGAACCCAAAAAAAAAAAAAAAAAAGGGTGAAATCCTAGTAACACTATTTCTACTAGTAATAACAATTTTGTAGTCTCATGTGGTTGTAAAAGCTCACAGGCAAATGTGTTTTATAAAGTTAAAAGTTTGAAGTTTTACACAATAAGAATTAATTAGTGGAATTAGTATATACTTGTATTAATTTTTTTTTTAAAGAGGTACATCATAAAGATTTACATCGACAGTAGGTTCATATTTTACTACAACTGTTTAAATATAGTGAACAATTAATTGATGCAAAGAGTGATGCACATCAACACAAAATTAAACTAGAAGACACAAGCTAGATATAACTAGGCAGCGATAAGATAATTAAATTCAAGCCACACAATTTAATTTAATTATCTACGCACAATTACAGTTCTAAATGTATTAGCTTATGTACACCAAAGAAATACGGAGTAACAATCAATCATAATTTGTGCTGCTTAGCTACACAATGAATTTTTTTTTATAAATCCAGAGGGTAGTACATGAAAAACATTCTTTGCCTAAACTTCTTTTATATCTGTTCAACAACGATAAATATGGAGCATCAAAAAACTGCAAACAAATTATATCCAAGAAAAAAAGGGCCACATGATTTTACATGGCACTATTGAAGCAGTATTAGCCGTCTTGGACGGAACGAGCAAGGTGAGTAAATCTTGACCCAGATATGTTGTTGGAAGAGAAAACATTAGAAAATTGTGCTTACTAATTCAAGCTTCTCACATTCTTGTCGCTCAAAAATTGTACAAAATACAGCAGCTAACTTGGCCGCTTCATCCAATCATTGGAACATTCTAAGGAAGTTGTTTGCATAAGCCATTGGCATGACTTCAGGATGAGGCTACAATTAAAAAAAACAATAAGTAAATACAAGCAAATGATAGTTGTGTGAGCACAAGCATGATTCACCAAGCAAATTAGACGAGAAAGGATACTGACCACAGCAGAGAAAGTGACAATGTTTGGCTTCAGTTCTGGGGCTTCAAAACGGATCATTGCACCCTTATTCCCCATCTAAAAAGATGAAAGAAAGCGACAAATTAATAAATAATAGCATCCATTAAATAGTCCAAACCAAGAATAAACAGATCTCAATCTCCTACACAATACACAATAGTATTCTTCTGAGGTCAGAGTGTCAGACATGAAAAGACATCAGTACAAAATTTTCTTATATCATAATCCAACTTTCCAAGTGAAAAAGATTAACATTGAACTTTATTCCTAGTCATCAGACTCTACAATAGAGATAGACTGTAAAAATAACTAAAGGCACATAAAGGGAGTGGTGTCATTTGTGAAATTCCAACAAATGGCTAACCATGTAACTATAATAACAAGACCCTAAACAAGGCTTCTGAAAACAATGAAACATGAACAACTTACTTGATCACAGTAATTTGGTGCAGAAAACACGGTAATCAGTTTACCATCATGCTCAATTTCATACCCTTCATCTTTCACTTCATGAGACCGAACAACCAGTTCTGAAAAAGAATATGTGAACATTGATATAGTACATTTCAACAATTCCACATAGAGCTACAGAGCTGCTAGTTCAGATTAAAGAGTACCTAAATTGTTGTCCTGCAAAAACCTTTTGGTAACATCAGGACCAAATGCAAGGCCAACACCACGTTTACTAGGACCCCTCCCCAGGTTGGGTTGTGGATCACTCCACAATACTTCACACATCAAACCTGTCAATCAAAAATAAGGAAAGATTGGCCCATGTAAAGTCCTACAAGTCAAGCTTAACAAATCACACTGGTGGGTTTTGTTTTCCCCCTTCTGAAGTTCTGAGGCAGAGAAAAAATATCAAGCCATTACCAACGAGAACACAAAATCGAAGAGGAAATTAACTCATACAAAACTATTAAAACAAAGACCTACCAACTACACCTGAATGCAAGGATTCCATTACAGCAAATCTTATTTGAATATCATAAAAAAAGTCAAGAATAAGAAATACAATATAACATTGACCGAGGAAACAGGAAAGTCTTTGTATCAACATGGAAATAGATTGATACCAATTCCCAATGTGAAAGAGAGGTCATCTAAAATGCGGATAAATTATCCAGACACAAAACATGCAACGATAAATTATTATCAAGCAGAGTAGCACCTCAAGAAAACCATTACACCATTTGCAGTCTCCAAGCAAAATACCTTTAATTACATTAGTAAATAAAAGTTTGATAGTTGGAAACAAAATGTTATGAGGAAAGCGAAAAAGATCTCATTAATTCATGTAAGTAGAAATTTACAGTCAAAGGATTATATTTCAGACCCCAAAAAAGGCAAATGAGAAAAACAATATTACGATGGAGTATCCCATTCAGAAAAAAACAAAGAGTGCACAATAATTACCTTCTTCAGGAGGTTCGCAAAATCGATCAATTGCTCTAATATCAGAAAGCTGTACACCATCTACACTGAAAAGACCACCATGGACAACAAAGACCTTCTGATTTATCACATGAGCCAAAGGTAAACAACAGAAGACTTCTGCAAAAAGCTCAACAAATGTTTCATTCAACTTGGACTTGACTTCCCCCTCGAATCCATATATCTTATTCATACTTCTGCTCTCATGGTTCCCTCTAGATAGATACATTGCTGACATGTAAAAAAAAAACATATCAAAAGCAGAACCAATAATCACAGCATCATTAATCTTTGACTTCTGCCAAGCTTCAAACACAATACTATGTTCCTAAAAGAATTACTTTTAGAGTTTTAGCAAAATTTGGGAGGACAGAATTGCTAAAAGCACTAAAGCAGAGATAATCAGGAGTTTAAATGGATATAAAATCTCTGGTACAGAGGAACTTATCAATAAGATGAAAAATATATATACATATATGGAGTAATTAGATGGAAAATTACCAGATGGGCACATGCACTTGAATGCAAAAAGCGTTAGAATAACCTCCAGTGAGAAGGAACCTCTATCAACAAAGTCACCATTAAACAAATACGGATTCTCTTCGGAAGGGAACCCATTGAGCTCAAATATATTTAGAAGGTCATAAAACTGCAAGAAAATCATACCAAGGGTTATAATCACAGCAATATGAAAATAAAACAAATACTATGCAAGATTTCATACCCCAATTCCTACAGAGAAAAAATTAGATTACTTGTTATAATAGACCCTTACGTTCTTGAAAGCAATTGCTTATACTCGGAGGCAATGGGGTATAGCATTCAACCACTTCTTGTCAAAGTTAGTTTCAACCACTAATAAAAAGTTGAAATAGGCAAAACAGAAAAGACACCCCAGAGGCATTGGATTTCAGGCAACACAGCTCCTACTCGAAAAGGTATCCTATGGAAAAGACCCCCCCCCCACCACCACCACCACCACCACAAAACAACCACATTAAAGATATACTCATTAGACATCATATTAGAGTTCAAAACAAGGTTCTATCACCATCTTGTGAACTTCTCAGTCCAGGAATAAAAAAATTAAATAGCCACAATTACTAAGAAAAATAGAGATGAAATTTCTTATGACTAGGAAAAATTCTAAGCAGTATTTGCACACGCAACAGCAACAAACGGAATGTGAGTTCCACTAAGACTCTTGTCTTCGTAGATGCTACATTGAGAACAGTAAAATCAAAGCCTATAACTGGATCCTCTCTAATTTCAAGAGTAACTAAAACTTCCAAGTGTTACTAGAAAAACACATGGCTTGGCCAAATCAAAGGCTACAGATATCCTATCCTCTGGTCCCCATTTTAAAGCATACTAAATTGTTTTGTTGCCTACAGACAAGTCAACCAGTTCTTCAATGATAAGCAGTGCAACTACAGGTTAAACCACTTCAACTTTGAGCAATTATTTAAGGCACACTGTATGGATGGGGTTTATGAGAATGAAAATAGAGCATAACAGCAAGCCGTCAACAGAGACTGTAGTTGTGTGGTCCAAGTGTGCAAGGAACAGATGAAGGAGAAAGGGAAAAAAAAAAATAAAAGGAACTCATTAATCTTAGCAGATACTTAAATACAGTAGAATTTGAGCTTAGAACAGGAGATCAGCCTTAACTGACAACTTGAGAGAATATTTTCCTTCAACAAAAAGAGTAATGCAGAGATACTCTACCGGCATCAGTAAAAATCCATAAGAGATGTAGAGCTCCCGGATATTTTAATTACCTGACCATGTACATCACCGCATACAGTAAAATGCTTTCCATCCGGGACAGTTATATCAACAAGAGAAGGCAAAGCACGGAGCAATTCTCTTGTTTGCAAGACTATCTGGAATGCATATCTAGAGCCAAAAACAAACCAATTAAAAGAATTCATAAAATATAAACAATAACAAAAAATTTCATACCTAGTGTGAACTTAATTGTTTTCCAATTATAAATCATTAAAGGCTCATACATAAACATTAAAAAACCTGCAAGACAATAAGGCAGCATTAGAAAAAACATACCTCTTATGTAAACATTTCTCATTTTTGAAATCCTCTATCATTTGCTTGACAAACTCCAACGTTACTGTATCTCCCTCTATTCTAGCTCCAGAATATTGTGGTTCGACCTCTGGAACAATCAAAAACACAAAACCATATCGCTCAATGCCAAAAAGACAAATTTCAAGAAAACCATTGGCAACCTCTTAATAAATGCGGAATATACAAGAATAACATTGTTAAAGGACAATTTATATTTAAACAAATTTTGAAGGCTACCACAGTTCATCAATAATTCGAAAAAAAAAAAGTAATAACAATAATAATACACCATACCGACCATATATCATATATGTTCACAACCAACGCATTTTCAATCACTATCCTCCTGTTCAAGCTTAACTTTATGACAAAAAAATCATACTAAGAATATAACATATAAACATTTAAGCATGCTAAGCATCTAAACATATAAAACATTTTGTTGTTTCAAGAAGATATAAACATACAAGAAGGCATTCAAGGCACTTAACACTTGTTTCATTAATGTCGAAAAAAAAAAGGAATTTTTAGAAAATCTAAATTTTTGGTGCTTATCACATCTTTTGGCAGGGAAATTCAAAGAATTATACATCCCATATAAATACACCAAGTATCTAAACAAGTGTAGCATTTCNAGCAGTGCAACTACAGGTTAAACCACTTCAACTTTGAGCAATTATTTAAGGCACACTGTATGGATGGGGTTTATGAGAATGAAAATAGAGCATAACAGCAAGCCGTCAACAGAGACTGTAGTTGTGTGGTCCAAGTGTGCAAGGAACAGATGAAGGAGAAAGGGAAAAAAAAAAATAAAAGGAACTCATTAATCTTAGCAGATACTTAAATACAGTAGAATTTGAGCTTAGAACAGGAGATCAGCCTTAACTGACAACTTGAGAGAATATTTTCCTTCAACAAAAAGAGTAATGCAGAGATACTCTACCGGCATCAGTAAAAATCCATAAGAGATGTAGAGCTCCCGGATATTTTAATTACCTGACCATGTACATCACCGCATACAGTAAAATGCTTTCCATCCGGGACAGTTATATCAACAAGAGAAGGCAAAGCACGGAGCAATTCTCTTGTTTGCAAGACTATCTGGAATGCATATCTAGAGCCAAAAACAAACCAATTAAAAGAATTCATAAAATATAAACAATAACAAAAAATTTCATACCTAGTGTGAACTTAATTGTTTTCCAATTATAAATCATTAAAGGCTCATACATAAACATTAAAAAACCTGCAAGACAATAAGGCAGCATTAGAAAAAACATACCTCTTATGTAAACATTTCTCATTTTTGAAATCCTCTATCATTTGCTTGACAAACTCCAACGTTACTGTATCTCCCTCTATTCTAGCTCCAGAATATTGTGGTTCGACCTCTGGAACAATCAAAAACACAAAACCATATCGCTCAATGCCAAAAAGACAAATTTCAAGAAAACCATTGGCAACCTCTTAATAAATGCGGAATATACAAGAATAACATTGTTAAAGGACAATTTATATTTAAACAAATTTTGAAGGCTACCACAGTTCATCAATAATTCGAAAAAAAAAAAGTAATAACAATAATAATACACCATACCGACCATATATCATATATGTTCACAACCAACGCATTTTCAATCACTATCCTCCTGTTCAAGCTTAACTTTATGACAAAAAAATCATACTAAGAATATAACATATAAACATTTAAGCATGCTAAGCATCTAAACATATAAAACATTTTGTTGTTTCAAGAAGATATAAACATACAAGAAGGCATTCAAGGCACTTAACACTTGTTTCATTAATGTCGAAAAAAAAAAGGAATTTTTAGAAAATCTAAATTTTTGGTGCTTATCACATCTTTTGGCAGGGAAATTCAAAGAATTATACATCCCATATAAATACACCAAGTATCTAAACAAGTGTAGCATTTCTTAGAGAGCATTAATAGAGTTCAATTCCCTCTACCACTTGTGTGTTTCATTGTGTTACTTCAAACAACCATCTTCCACATAACTTAGAGAGGGTGAGTGTGTGGGGATAACTTGGGCACAAGGGGGTGTGCTACTTGGGGCTTGAGTAGATCTGCCTAAAGAACCGAGATTAGAAAGGATAAGGAAGGTTCAAAAATATCATTCAGCCGTGAATCCCTTGTAACCTGATACCACTATTGCTTAAATAACAGAACTCATTAAGATCCAACTAGATGTAAAGCTAACTCTAGATAGAATCCTGGAAACCAACCAACTAGATCCGCCAAGAGAACTCAAGCTAGAAAGGAGAACTAAGGAAGGTTCAAATAAAAAGCCCTTGAATCCCCTGTAGCTTGATACCAATGTTACTTGTGTAGCCAATAAACTTACAAAATACTGTGCCGGAGAGCTGAACTCCAATTTGGTTTTAAGGAGCGAAAAAGAAATACATATAAACAATTAAAAAAAAAAGAATAAAATGGCATTTCACCAAAACCTTAGACAGACAGCAGCATGAAATAGAAAGTCCTCTCAAAGTCTTCTGCTTCCAACTCCTAAATTCAATCGCCCAAGTACTAGAACAGCATGCATAGAGAACCTCATAGGACTGGGAAAAGAAAACCTTAAAATGAAAAAATCAATTGCTAAAAACTGGGGTCCAAATAATGAAATCGTACGTTCCAAAGGGAAAAAAATGACCATGATAGATGCTGCCAAAGCCATGATTGCCAACACGGCTCCAACTGACAATAACTTTGCAGCCACCAATGCAGCAGCCAGAACCACTGCCGCAGCAGCAGTCACCAACATTGAACTGGTGGTCATTCTTCCCACTGCCACAAAATATGACCACATCTTGAGATTTACTTCAATGAAGCACTTACTTTCAGTTGTTCAGACAATAATTATCATTGCAGCCCACTTATTATATGATTAATGCCCCACCACATCACATTCTACATTTAAACTATTCACATTTATGGCAGTGGAAGGGTTTATGTGTCACAGTTCATTGATTAAGCAATTATAACAGAATGACTCACTAAATGCACATCTCAGTAATCTCCCACATACAACAAGTGCCCACTCACTTGCTATGTCTACTGAATATCTCAAATAATTACACATCATTCATATATGAAATGGTTTTCAACTAACAAGTCATATGGAAAACTTACTGTCTCATACTCCTCATTTCAAAAATCACTACACAGCACACATAGCATGATTTATTGCAAGAAAAAAACAAGACAATCAAACAGGGAGCTCTGTTTTATAGTCGAGCCATATCACAACATAGACGCCAGTAAAAGGAAAGAACATATGATGACATGTCAAAGAATTCACAAATTCGGTACATACTCATACCATGCTGTATTGAAAGATATTTACTAAAGAATTTATGACATAGCTGTACAAAAAGCTAGACTATCAATTACTTTGGAGCATCAAACTACATGTAAGAGTGTAAGACCAATACAATGAAAGAAGGAGCAATGGAAAAGATTCTGTCCAGATACCAACTAATCATATTAAACTTGCATTGCACAACCAAATTGCCACAAGAAAAGAGATCACTATCGTCACTCTTAAACTCCAAGGAACCAGAGTATGTTATCAACTTTTTAGACCTTATAGTGATGTAATTGTATCCCAAAGATATCATAAACAAGTGAAGGATGCAGAGCCGCAGAGGACACAAGCTAATTGCCCAAAACTTAAAATACAATAAAAAAAATAGATAATGAAAATTTATTGTAATGATGATGAAATCAAAACCTTAAATGAAAAAAATATGTAAGGAATAAATTATTTCACAGTATCTGCAACCAAAGATGCGTGAGACACCGACTGCATCCAGAAATTTGTACCATATTTACTAAAGCATACTAATGAAACCCAATTACTAAAAGCACAAATCAAACTCAATATCGTAACAATATAAGTTATATAAGGTTTAGATCATAATATCATATGTTCCATTTGGTGTCCAACTCCCTCTTGATGTTGCTGACTCATAAGATTAAAGCTATTAACATTTCAAGTTCCGGGATGCTAGATGAGACAAAAAGAAAAGAGGATAGATCACAATTAAGTAATATTCTCTCGTTCTTTACTGGTAACCTTATGGTAATCAATAATAAATGAAATTAATTTATTAAAAAGGATGTCGAAGACTAAAATAGTGAACATGCATGCATATTATAAAACAGAATTGTGCAAGCAAGTAGAAGTTTGAGAAAAAAATGGACACTCATCACTCCACCACAACAGAATTATTTCGAATGTAACAGACCACCATTATAATACGGCAATGAGTTAAAAATGATGAAACTTATATTGCTAATTGAGAAGAGGATTACCGATAGAACGATAGTCAACAGTATCGGCTATGGATTGCCTTTGAGCCACTGGTACAGAAATGGCCTCCTCAAATTTTAGCTTCTTCACAGCCTTTTCACATTCTTTCAACTTTTTGGCTGCATCAGGATCGTTTGGACAAATCCTTTTGACCTATATGAATAATTAAAAGTTTGCAGAAAAGAACAATCAGTACAGGTAAAATCAACAATTGAATTCATTATGGTTACGAAAAAAATTATTATAAAGAAAGTAACAGAAAGTCAGAAACTAATATGGTGGAAGACTGAAGAGCCCCAAAGAAGCACACAGCAGCAGATCAGCCAAGTGCAGCAGAACTACAGAAACACAGACTATCCCAAAACAAACACACACACACAAAGACCCTAGAAACTTGAAAGTAAAGATAATATTCCTTTCTTCAAAGGACAAGATATAAAGACAATAATCCAAATACACCAAAGATTCAAAGAAGCATAGAGCAGGAGTACCAACAGTATATCATTTTAAATGAATGCAAACGATAAAGGCCTATTTAAGATGAGGGAATGCTCCATGTGAAAAAAAGTAACCTTCACATCCACAATACCTGCTGAAAATCCTTGAGTGCCTCTTTAAATTTTCCCATGGCAAGGTATGCTGCCCCTCTCCTATAATAACCCTGTGAAGTGCCACCAGGAATAAGTTTAGGCAAAGCCATCAAAAATGGGAGAAGTAAAAATGTGCATAGACCGTTTTTTTTTCTAGTATTACTATGCCTGGTATATTACAGAAGTCCATATAAATATTAACATAGAAATGAATAATTAAATGATATCAAAGGATGGTAAGCTGATATCTGAAATTGTGAAGAACTTGCCTTTGAATACTTGGGATCAATCTCAACAGCCTGAGCTGCATCATGTATAGCACTACCATATTCTTCCAGCTTGGAGTGTGCAAATGCCCGATTAGCCCAGTACACAGCATTCTGATTGTTCAACTCGATTGCTTGTGAGTACAAAACAATAGCTTGAGAATATTTTTTGGCTGAAAATGAAAAACTAAGTCATTTGAAAAGGTGATACACAAAAAAAAAATAAAAAAAGAAGATTACAAAACAACCTAACAAGCATACTTCTATCATTCAAATTTACACAAATGTATAGGGGCATATATGCCAACATATAAGAAGCTATACTGATTTAGATGAATGATTAGTTTACCCAGAAAATGTCAATCGCAGTATATCAAGGATGATTGCTATACATACAGGAACTTAAGGTATAAATAATTACAATACAAAGGCTATAATCTCAAATTTCAGATACCTTAAGGCCAGACAAGGTGAAGTCATCACTACATCATACAGAGTTGTATGACTTGAAAGAGAGTTCATTATACCAGTAAACCATACCTTTAAATGCTTCATTCGCCAAAGCCTTGAGTTCTTCAGCACGTGATGCTATTGAACTTTCAGATTCCATAGTGGGCATAGAAGTTAGAAATGGGTTGAAATCAGCTGTTATTGTTCAGAGGGCAGCTTCCATAAGCTGGTCCTACTAGACCTGTCAACAAGATCTAAGACGTCAAAAGCTATAATTTTGAGAGGCAAATCCGTGTATACTATGCACAGTAGAGTTTTCCAGTATGAAAAAGAACCATACAACCAACAATCCTGAACTATCAATCAGGCACAATTTCCAAACATCTAACAAAAACAACCACGCTAATAGCAAGCTGTAAGAAAAAGGTAGACATGATCACAAAATTTACCCCCACTTGATCAATTAAACGACCTTTCAAATGTGTAAGAATCCCTTCTCATTCACTCAGCCATTTGAACTTTTAAAGTACCAGCACATGACCCTCACAGATTGCAATTGGGACAATCAAGGATAACGCAGTCTACTAGATAGAAGGACACAAGCATTTTCTAAAAAGAAAGGGAAAATAAGGTATGTATGTATGTGTGTATGTACAAAGTTACAAACAACTAATATCATTGTTGTAGGAGTGGAAGTGCAATAAGCTAAACTTTCAAACACCATGGATGCCAAAATGGTAGAAAATGCACCATTTAAGAAGAGTGGATAAGACAACATTTACGTAACATCTTTCAGCAACTCCAGTCACACACTCACACCGTTCATTATTATTACATTTTAGCAATCGTAATTGATTTTAACTAAAGTTTTATGAAGCGTGAGATTTTAACTAAAGTTTAGGACAAGCAATGTCCTAAACTTTCAAATTCTTGAATACTTTGGCATGTCATAAACAAGGAACCTGACAATGAGATTAGAATATGTGATTCTATTTAAGACTTTATTCACCTTTTCACTTGAGTTGAAGGTTTCCTTGAAATCGAAAAAGAGAGCGAAGACAACTGTAATTTGCCTACAAGAATCTTTAACATAGAGTGATAAATCTACTTATTTAAATTTTAGGTTTGACTAAACTATCACATTTACTGCTTTATTAAAATGATTAATTGCCAAATTTTAGAATCCCTATTAATAGCAGAGATGACATGAAATATCATTTTACTAGGAAACCTATTATAACCATTAAACTGATTGAGAATCACGGCCATCTGTCAGCCTAGGTTTGGAGAATTTACGAAATCCAATAATACAACCGTTACCCTATAATTTTGCACATCTCGGAAAGTTCTCATTTAGGAAATCCGATAATATACAAGTTGCCAAATAATTCCTACTATTTTGCACATTTTGATATCTAGATATACTTTAAGGAAATCCAATAATATAGCCGTTACCAAACTATTTTGCATATTTCGATAGTGCAAGATATTTTAAGTTTGGAAGGAAGAATTACACTAATTCCAATTATATACTCCTCCCCCTATTCAAAGACCCAACAAAAGCATTTCATGAGAACTAATTATTATCTGTCATACTATCAACGAAATTCAATCAAAATTTGGATTGCATAGCTAATTCCACTTCCAACAACTTGAATCTCTTGGCATCAAACCTAACTCCAGAGTAGATTCAACCAAAGCAAAACATGAATTAAGTGTGATTACAGTTCAAACTAATGAATTGGACTATTATGAAAAAAGACCTTTTTAGGACCAAATTCTCTAACATTTAATGAAACAAAGCCAAAAAGAACACATTATCACTAGCTGCAAAGTGCGAACAACACGAAACGCAAGCAACTTAGGCCTGCTCTTTTCGACTGAACTAAACTGAAACTGACTGAAAACAACTCGAAAAGCACAGAAACCTTAAATCGCGAATCAAATCATATCTCTCTCATACCTTTTGCCTCAACTAACAAGCTGAAAACATGAAAATTCTAGAATGCAACAATTACCAAGATGCAATCACCAATCAAATGTGCTCAAAAATACAGACATTAGCAGAAACTTTAAACCTAATTTCACTCTTATCACATGCAAAAGAACAAATCTTTTAACACCCCCAAAAAATTGCTGCTCAAATAATTATATAATTTTTGTGGTTCAAAGAAAAATTAAAATTGGTTTAAAGACAATAACTTTAAACCATTAAACAATTACCCAACTCAAAAAAATCATTAAAACACCAAACAAAATTCAAACAACAAGATCTTAAAGAAACAACAACAATCACAAACCACAAAATATTAACCAAAAAAAATCCAACAAAAAAAAAAGCAACATTCTAAAACCCCATTAACATACAAAGTCATATCATCATTATAATACCAAATCAATGAAAAAAACCCTAAAATCATACCTTAAATATAAAACCCACAAAAACCCTTAAACAAAATTAAGAAAAAAATTAAATAAAAGGGATAAAAATTAAATCTTTAAGAAAGAAATAGAAAGATTAAGTACCTGAGAAAGGGGGAAAAGTGAAGAATTTGCGAGAAAGAGAAAGAATTGGAGGGAAGAAGAAAGAACCCTAATTTTTTTTTGTTGTTGAAGATTTATAGGTTTTTTTGGAAGTTGTGGCGCTGATGTTGGACTAGTTTGTAGAAGACTGCAGTTGCTTGGTTTAAATCTTTCTTCTTTTTTATTTTTTATTTTTTGTTGGCTTTTTTTTATTATTATTTATTTTTTATTGTTAATTTTAATTTATTTTTTATTGTTAATTTTAATTTATTTTTTATTGGTGTTAATATCATAGACTTATAGTATGTGGGATATGAAAGTGATGGGCCGATGGCAATTGGCAAGTTCGATTTTTGGAAATTTTGTTAGGAAAGGTTTTGAAGATTTTCTAAATTTGGTATGGAATATTTTTATGTTTGGAAAATTTTAAACAAGTAATCTATTTTAGTTTAACAATTACCTACCCACTTTAGATACTATTTATTCACTGAAGAAGTAAAAATGGGTTTAGAGGTTGTTTACAAACAGAGCATGGAGATATAAATATTTGACTGCCGGCACACAAAATACGGCTCTATTCTCGTCAATTTATTTTTGTTTATCTGAATTTATTGTTGCTGATCTGAACTTATTTATGATGAACTGAACTTATTTTTACTTATCTGAAGTTATATTTGCTTAACTAAACTTATTTTTCTTGAAATCATTTACAACTTACTACGGATTGAAATTTATTTTTGCTTAACTGGACTTATTTTTGCTGAACTGAATTTATTTTTGCTGAACTGAACTTATTTTTGCTGAACTGGATTTATTTTGCTGATCTGAACTTATTTTTGCTGAACTGAAGTTATTTTTGCTGAAAATAAGTAAAAATAAGTCGAGGAGAACAGGGCCTAAATCGACAGTCGTACATTGATATTTCACCTTGTGTTTTACGCTAATCACCTTTTTTATCCTTAATCGTTACAACTTTGGTAAAGTTTCCAATTACCAAATTAGTGTTATTTTAAATCACTTATTTTTCAATTCATTATTAATTTATATTCATATATATTTTGCGCACACATCTTTAGCATTTGTTTTCCTTTTTCCCCTACAAAGACACTTCTTCCAATGATTTTTTAGCACAAAAAAATGTAATTTTATCCATAATTATGGATCTCAAAAATTCGTATTACTTAACTTATCGACACAAAAGCCAAAACATAATAATATTGAATCATCGGAAGTTCTTTAGTATACCCATTAAATGGATTTTGATTCGGCTTAAGTCAAAATTCTTTCCATTTTTACTCTCCTCCAACAATGCGCAAATTATTGAATAAGTTACGTTAAGTTTCAATAGTTTTGTTTCAGTATTAATTTTGAATATGTAATTAAGTATTTTTTTTCAATGATACACATATGAACCCACTTGTAAATCTCGATATATACGTGAGTACGTGACGATATATAGGTGGATAGGGGAACTTTCAACTCTCAAAATCATAATACTTAAGAAAATTGCATTGTGTTCGATTTGGTTAGAAGTTTTTCAATATGATTCAATTTTTCGATAGTTATGATCATTGGAGCATTTTTCTCCATGGGGATTTGGCATCCTCATAGCATTCTCTCTTCCCCATGAGAAGATTCCCTTGGATGTAAGCTTTGTTAGTTATGCCTACCTCATAGCATAAGGATTTAAGAATTAAGATGAATATTGTAACTATATGGAACAACATAAATGAATTTGAAATTTATTGATGTTCTTTAAAAAAAAAAAATTGTCATAATTTTACATAAACTGAAACTATTAAAAAAATGCCTAATTAATAATAACTTATTTGGAATAGTGTGTATTTGAAATACCGAGAAAATATACATGATCACAAGAGCATCTATGTCCATGGAGATTAGGTATCCTCATGACAATCTTTCTTCCCCATGAATGGATGCAAGCTTTGCAGTCATGCCTCGTATTTTGAGGATTTAAGACGGTTGTAGCTACCGAATGACAAAAATGGATTTCGGAATTTATTTATATTATTTTTTAAAAATGAGAATTGTTAATAATTTTGTAGATACTAAAACCATCAAAAGAACACCTAACAACTCATTTGGAATAATGTGAAGTAAAATATTAAGGGCCTGTTTATTTCAACTGAAAATAGTTGAACTGAACTGAACCGAATTGAATTGATTGGAGCTGAACTGAACTGAAAGTTTTTTGTGATGGATTAATGAATAGCAAAATAAGGAAAGAGCTAAAATGAACGGAACGGATTCTAAGCTGAAGTAGACAGGCCCTAATTATACTATGCAGTTTTACCTAAAGTTACTCCAAGAAAACTATGTAAAAGATCATTATGCCCAATTCCTTTTCAGTAATTTAGCCCTTAATACATAACAATTCAAGTCATTTTATTTTGGTTATTAGAATAGGTGAATACTTTTGATTCTTTCATCCCAAAAAAGAACAAGACATGATAAATTGATAATTCTTCTTAGGGGTGCTTATCGAGCAAGTCGATCACGAGGTAAGGGTTGCTCGACTCGTGTTTGTTAAATTTTGAGCCGAGTCGACTTGCTCACGAACGGCTCGTTGAAGATACCAGTCTATCTCGACTTTCAATTTATTATGAGTATATTTTCTTTTCAATACAAACAATATCTTTTTATAAATGAACATTTTATTTTTATCCAATGTTAAAGTATTTATTAATTTTAAACACAAATCAATTGAAAATAATTATCAATCGTGCTCTCTTTGTTGGGGTAACACTAGATACATTACAAAATAATAAAACCTTATCGAGTTTCGAGCTCGAGCTAACTCGAGTGAGTTTTGACTGAGTCAAATTCGAGCTGCTCAAATGGTACTCAACTCGTTATTCATCCCTAATTCCACTATTTGGCTTGAGCAAGAACAAAAAGGACCAAATGGATCATGTGATTCTCTTTTATTTATACAACACAATATATCCTAGTTTTGCAACAATTAATAGGTAGTTTGGTTAATCAAATACTCCCTCCGTTCCTAAATGTTTGATACATTTAGAATCTTATACTATTCATAAAATGAGATAATCTTTTAAATAACTATCAGTATAAAATACTATTCATGGTCTTAATGAATACATTATTAATATTCAATTACTATAATTTTTACATATACACAACAAAAGATATTTAAGATCAAACAAGTGCATTAGTATATGTGCAAGTTAAAGCGTATCAAACAATTAGGAACGGAGGGGGTACTAATTCAAATGTAATTTTTATTCAAATGATCTTTAGGATCTTTCATAGTGTACTGTCTTGGATGTTATTTGATCCCAAAGGTCATTTGAATTAGATCCATGGAGGGAAACACATACATCCACGACAGGCATGAAGATACTATTGTTTGTTGAACTCAGCAGATATATAGGAGCAGTTACAGATGATATCAAGGCCGTTTCAAATTAATATTGCACCCTGGTTCATGTTATAATGCTAGTCGAATAGGCGATTACGATTACCCTGAAAGTTGCTTAGTTGGGCATATATAAAACAGCAGCAATCCAGTATAGCATCAAAATTCAGTGAAATGTACAACACCAGATTGACTCATGTAACCTTTGTTCTGTATGGGAGGATAAAATAAAATCATACTTAATGAAATCATCCCAATTTTCGCCATCTTCTCAAAATAAACTCAACTTTTTTAAGAAACAATCTTAATGTCACACATCTTTTTCGAGAGTATCCCAAAACTTGGGATTGCTACATTATAATTGAACTAGATTAATTTTGGGCAAAAACAAAGGCTATATAAGTCAAACTTTCCACCCTGATGCAAAGTTGCACTGAATGATGCAGAGTTGCAGACAGTTTATTGGAATTCAATTCTATACCTCCAGAACCTTACACTGTCTTTGAAAACAGTTTACAAGCTATATTCACATTTTCGAGTGGGGAAAAAATGACAATGGGAAGAAAAATAGCATGACTAATTGACTACATGTTAGCACGTTAATTCACTTTTTTGGATAAGTACGTTGGTCAGGTCCAACATCACGTGAACCGGTGTTAATATATGGTCCTCGAAAGGTTGCCTGGGGTGGCAAGGGCTTTGACGAATCAATGATAGGCTCCTTCTGAGAAGATGTTCTAGAGAAAATATGACAACTTGTTAGTTTCCAAAAGATAGGATCTATTCATGAAAACTCATTTGATTACAGATAACTTACGCCATGTAAAAAGGAAATGCCAAACCAGCTGCAGCAAAAGTTACTAATCCAGTAGCTACGATAGCATTGCGCTTTGAAGACATCAGTTAACTGCCCAACACCAAATTTAACCAATTAACAACAGAAACCAATAAAAAGACAGATGAAACATAACAAGAATTCCCTACCAGTCTACACTAAAAAACACTGCAAGAGTATATTATCACTAAAGCATAATAAGAGAACAAGCAATGACAATTTAATTCCTTATCAGTGGCAAAGTTCTTCCAATGATTGCCTGAACAATTTATCTCTTACATAACCTTATCAGTGGCAACCACAACTACAACCCCAACCCCAACATATGCCCTCCCCCCAACCAAATACAGCGTTTAGTAGAAATAATGTCGGCAAAATAAGATTGGATAGAAGTGGGTCTGATTCATAAAACAATACTGTGTTGAAACAGACTTTTTTTGGGTTTTTTCACCATGCACCCCCCGCCCCCCAACTACATATCAAAGAATGCACCAAGTAATAATTAATGAACCCCGACAGCTTACAAGCTAAGGCTCAAGTGCCCAACCTATGCAGTTATTACACAACAGAGGTGAATTTTGTATAATTAGATTTGATGCTTTAAAACTATTGCTACAATTAATTATAATTTAATAGAGTATCAGATTTTTTTTTTCCTGTAGCTACAACCCACCAAGAACCCAACAACTTTATATAGGCGAACAGGTTATGAGGCTAAAATTGTATCAGTATACCCAGATACTCCTACGCAGCAGGCTTGGGCTGAGCAGAACTATTATGAGATTATATCTACATTGTAAAGCTGTTATGCTAATAAAAAAGATGAGCAAAATCATAAGGAAATGTAATTGAAATACAGAAATGGGGAAAGAAACTAGGAGACATAGATCCCATCAAAGCATAAGTACAGGGTATTCTGTGGATAACTATAAAGGATAAGAATTGGTCCACGCAACCAACCCCAGCTTTATGGAACAAAGGCTTTAATAATGGCGACGACGATATAGGGCATTAGGGAAAAAATGCAGCTAACCAGTACATGATCTTTGAGGTTCCATATAATACAACTGATGGGAAATAACTATACACATAAATTAAACAGCAAAAACACTTAAAACTGTAACACATTAAAAAATTAAAACACCAAATAACCTTCTAGCTCCCCATTTACCGAAAGTAGTCTACCACTTGTCATAGCAACACATCATTCACAGCCATAATTCACTAACAAGATGCATGAAAATGCCTGAGATTTCAGAAATGCTATTTCTAGAGATTTGGATAAAATTTGCTTAAAGCTAGACATAAATATCATGATTTACTCGTTGCATGATGATTTAAATTTTTTTAATTCACTACTACACATTAACAGAGTAAAGAAGACCCTACCTAAAGTGCATGAGATGCTTAAGACGGCTGAGCAAAAGATAAATTTTGTTGAACTAAAGAAAGAAGTTCTCATGTTTAACAAGGGAATAGTTGACGAAAAGCAAAGACAGGTCAAAGGAAAAGGAAGGCAAAAAAGGTTTATCAATCTAGGCTCCCCTAATGAAGCAAAAGGTTGCATACCAGTGGGCATTGAAAATGAAACTACCCAAAAATACTTGGAAAGCAAGTAGAATGGTTTTATAGCAACTTCTTCAGAACAGGCGTCATAAAAACCAATTTTGAAGTAACTAGTTCTTCATCTTGCATATTAGATACTAGATGTGATTTTCACATAACTTCTCCAAAAATTGGTATTCAAATACTCCATAACAACAATAGGACACGAAATTAATGATGATTCTAAACACATCTCGAGGTGTACACAACAAATAGGATTCAATCATATATGAAAAGCCTCACACGGTCACACCATAAATCCTCATTCTTTAGAATGGAACCACAACAACTCATTCGTATATAATTTCATAGTCAATGACGAGAAAGTGAATACTACATCTTCACCAAAAAAAGATCCACTTACTTGAGTACGTGACCAATGAATTAGCTTAAGTAAAGGCAAGCTAACCCTATAAGTCATGTCATTCTAGTTCTATAAACTCCAGCTAATGACTTCCAACTATCTTTTAATAATAAGATACCCTCTACTCACAATGACTTAGAGTTCGTTTGGTAAGGTAGATAATTAACTTTCCTCCCTTTCCAATTTACCATTTTCCTTTGTTTGGTTTGACAAGGGATAAAAAACTTGTCTTTTATGTAGCTCCTAGTGAGGGGAAAAAATTTTCCTTCTTAAATGAAAGAAAAACATGTTTTCTTTCCTTCTCCTTAATTTTTTTCTACTCTTCTCTCAATCACCCATCCACCCTCTCCCTTCCTTCCTATTTTCCTTTATTTTACCCATTTTCTTTAATAGTAACAAAACACCGGAAAATTAACACTTCCTCCACTCCATATTAGTCGCAACATACCATTCATACATGGACTTAGAGATAAAGATTTGAATGCCCAAACGAATGAGTTAATCGAAATAATTTTAACACATGCAAGAGGTAAACTACAAGTTATCGGTGCTAACATTATTTCAATCAAACTACTCATTTATGCCTTCAAATTTCTTTCTTAAAATGCGTGCCAAAGTTGTACATTGCAGAGGAAGTTTGAATTTATATTTTCCATGAAAATTCATTTTCTATTGAATTTTGTTTCCGCCCAACCAAACATACCCTTAGCACTCAAGTAGCTCATCCCATTTGCTATTATCCAAGGAGTCAACAAGCTAGAGCTCATCCCCAAGAACAACATACCTCACATAACTACACTCTTTCAATCCACTTCACTCCATAATCGCCGACGGATGCTCGATTTCGTAACAAAACATACCCACCTCAAATCACACCCAAATATCTAATGCTTCAAGCCTTCAACCTTGATCCCAATAACATCAAATCCCTCTTTCTATAAACTCCCACCTATATTGTACAACCTAACTACTGGAATAGGGTTTCTTCTTTAATTTCCACTAATTAGGGCATCACTATTTCAGCAACCCAAAACTTAAATTTTTCCAATTTTATCATTTTAATATAATTGAATATGGTGTAATACAATATAATAGCAAATTTAATGGCAAATATATACAACTCCAATATTACAGCAAAATAAAAATAAAAAATTGAAATTATTGGAGAGATCATACAACAAAATCAATGGGAAAGTGGGCATTTCAAATTGCAGAAATTGATAATTGAGAAACTTGAATTTAATAATTGAAACATTAAATACAGCAAATTATAGCAGCTTATAAGAAATTACCTGGAAAAATAGAGAGAATTCGGAGTTTTCAGTTGATAGATATCTATAAATTCTGGATTCTCAGTTACTGATTAGAATTGTACGTTTTTTTTTTTTTTTTTTAAATTTTTTGATAACAATCCAAAATAAATAGAAAACTTTATTACCACACCACCCCTTGAAATGCATATAAAATGACAATATTAGCCCTGAATTTCTAATATATTACTCCAAAATGCTATTGTGATATGCAAAATTGCATATTCTTTCACCGGTCTGCTCAAAATAACCCGAACTTTAAATAATCCTATTATATTCCAAACTTGTACCAAATATTCTCAAATTGGACCTTGATCGGGTGAAAATTATTGTTAACCGGTTCTTACTTAAATAATCAATTGTTTATCTTAATTAATAAAATTAATTTAATTAACGAAACTATTAACGCTACTCCCACCACCCCCACTACCTACCATTATACCACCTCCACCTCCCTGGTTATTACCACCATCACCACCATATATCTTCCTTTCCTTCTTGCATGCCACTAGCCATCCCCACCACCACTAGTAGAACTTCTTGCCACACCACCACCACCTATAAAAATCCTTCTCTATCTCTCTCCATTTGCACTGCTGTACCGCCTTCCACTATCACTTGATAAAATGAATGAAAAAAATTAAAATAAAATTAGATTATTATTGTGATTTTGATGATAATTTGATATACCCACAACCCAAAATTAAAAAAAAAATAACTATAGAAGGTGTCAAAAAATTTAGTAGAAAAGAATTAGACAATTTAGAATCAGATTAAAGATGAGTAGTAAAGGGAAACATTCTGGTGGTGAGTTTGATGTATTCATTTGATGATGAGCATTTAATTCATATATTTTGAATTATTTTTAATTTTCTTGTTTAAGGGAAAATTTCAAATTTTTTTAGTTTGATGAAGTAAATTTGAGATTAAATTTGGAGTTGTAATTGTTGTCATGGGAGAATGATAATGAAGAAAGAGGTTGAGCTTGATCAAATTGGAGTTGTGGTTTTTGTGATGGGAGAACGGTGATGATGATGATGAGAAATTGACAGGAGAAGGTGGAATTGCAGAAGGAAGACTTGCTTAGAGGGTGAAGGTGAAGAAGATGAATTACAACCTGTTTATCAAGTAATTATCAAATCGGTCACTAGGAGCATACAAAGAATTTGGATTATTTTTAGTAGAGGGGGAAAGTTGGGATTTTTCTTATAATTTTTTTTTATAGAAAAAATATATTTTATGGAGGGATGACTAGTAAATCACAGTGATATGCAAAATTGCATATCATAATGGCATTTTCAAGTAATATGTTAAAAGTTCAGGGGTAAGATCGTCTTTTTATATGAATTTTAAAGGGTAGTGTGGTAAAAAAGTTTTTTACTTATTTACAAAAATGTCATATGATTTGCTATTTATACATATCACAGTGATTTACTAGATATTATCTTATTTTATGAGGGTGGAATTTTAGTTTCGGTGTTAGAAGCCGAAGCCACAGGGGCAAGGCGACAATCAATCCATGATCTCAAGGAATTTGGAGGTATGATTTACGTAGTAATTGGTTTAACCTACGATTAAAAAGAGCTAAAGGTGATCAAATTTTATGTCGGATCGGATAGGACGGAATTACCCCCGCCAAAGTGGTGAGGTATTAATATATATTATAATTGCGCTAAAACTCATAATTGAGAGAAAATTGAAAGTGGTAGATTACACGATTAATAAGTACCTAAAACAAACTCAACTAAACGAGCTTGGTAAAATGAATTACTTCGAACATGTTGTTTAGCTAGTCCAAAACCGAAACGATTAAATGAATCAACACCGACTCTACTACGGTTGACACCTAAATCTTTAGTCGCATGCAAGAGCATAGTAGCTAATGCCACGCATTGCTTAACAACATACGTGTTGTAATTTTGCTTTGTGAAATTATAAGACCTTATATTGTAATATATGAATCACATACTCAATCCACCCCCATAATACTTTGTATAAAATCTCTCAATTACATTTATCTACCAAAAAACATACCTTCAACCCAAAAAAAAAGTACACTACATACCTTAAAAAAGAACTCATATACATAGAAAACCATATAACATGTCACATGCAAAAGCCGAGCAAGAAGGGCCAAACCGGCAAGTCGACGAGCCAAAGAAAGGCCCGACCAAGCAAGAGTCTCGAACCGACTCGTCGCAGCAGCGTGGTGCTGCAGCCGACGAGACGGCGTTGGACAAGTTAGATGACATTGGAGGGTTTAGGGAGGATCCTGGTCATGTTGTTACACATGGTGATCCTTTGGAGAATACTTCCCTAGGGGTGAGGAAGAAGACTTAAATTAAAGAGAGTGAGAGTTTGCTTAATTAAGAAAGTTTTTTTGTACTAGCACAATATAATATATATAATGTTTTTGTTACTAGTATTTAATTTTGTTTTGGTGTAATCCAATAGAGCAGCGTTAGTACTTCATACATATAAGTCAGTTTAATATAAATTTTCATAGCTCTTTTACATGCATATATAAGACGAATATGGCCTAATTTGGGAGTTTGAGAATTGAGATGCTTTTAAGTTTTAACTTATAAAAAATCCATTCATATATATAGTAATAGTAATAGTAATATTTTCATTTTATTTTAAATTCACGCTCTATATTGTCTAAGCACTTATATGTGGGTTGGATTGATGTGCTCATCAAATGAAAAAACCTTGAGCCACAGGTTGTTGTGCTCTATTCAAACCATAGGCTCGACGAATATGAGGTATCCTAAAGCAATAGAGTCGATTCTCACCACTGCCCGCTCGACAAACAACATATATAGCATGAGCTATCCTAAAGCAAACCTTTGTGGTATCTTAAAGCAATAGAGTGAGGGATCAATTCAATTTCTTCGGTTTGATTTACTTTACTGTAAAATCAGTTCAGTATGACTCATCTTCAATCAGCTCATCCTTAAAAATTATAATAAATTTTTTTAGTTCTCATCTTTAAAAATTATAATAAAAACTTTTAGTTTAGTTATTGAAGTAAACAGTCTAATTCCCGCTCAATAAATAAACAACAATTTTAGTATCATTCCTGTTGAACCTTATGTGATTTACACTAGTGTGTTATCCCATATCGGAGAAAGAGAAGATGTTGAATTAGTTTATACGCCTAGGAGTTACTCCTACTATTACCAATTGGTTTTAGGATGGAACCTCTTTGAGCTTGTGGACCAGTTTGACTCTCCTCCTCTTTGACATGAAATTTAACAATTACATAGACACATTTGAACGTGATCATTTAATTATATATGCATATAAATGGACTAAATGATTCACATCTTTTAGCTAATTTTAATTTTATTGCCTTCATTTCTCAATCAACTATTTCTGCCGCGGTTTAGCCCTTGCTGTATAAATTCTACCACTAGTAAATTAGTAATTTGTTTGGAGTTTAAATTTGCTATTCCAATGAGATGTTATATAGTACAAATGTTATATCATACAATAAAAATGAGATGTTATATGGTACAATCAATTATATCTTGCAACTAAAGATGAAATGTTATACTCTATAATTGATTATATTTGAGATGTTATATGGTACAATCAATTATATCTTGCAACCAAAGATGAGATGTTATACTCTACAATTGATTGTATTTTGCAAGACACAATCATATGAACAAACTTTCCTTCATAATTTTACGTTAAGGCGCGGCTGGTTGTCTAATATAATTATCGATTTGATTTTTTATATTTTTTAATTTCATAATTTTACCTTAAGGCGCGGCTGATTGTCTAATATAAATTATCGATTTGATTTTTTATAATTTTCAATTTTAAATTACACTCTACGTGTTGACACCTTCATGTAGTCGGCTAAATAGCCGCATACGAGGGCAAATGCCACGGATATTTTGACAACATACGTGTTGTAATTAGTTAAACACCTCCTATTACAAATTTCTATATTTCTCACTCTTCCCTCCTCTGAATTCACAACAAAAGCTAGAATATAAAAACTCTTAACAACAAATAATCAAATTAAAAAACCATAGCATGTCACATGCAAGAGTTGAAGAAGGGCCGAATAGGCAAACCGACGAATTCGGGAACCCGCTACCTCAACCCACCACGGCAACCACCTACGGCGCTCCTAGTAGCGCCAAGGGTGGTGCAATCTTTGGCGATGATATAACCGCCTATTATGGCGGCCAACCACATAAAGAGTCTCAAGAGCTGCCAAAAACTGACCCGACACAACGACGTGGGACAACAACGGGGGAGTATTGTGAGACAGCAGGCGGTGTGGGGTTGATGGATATGGGTAAGGACAAGTTGGATGAGATTGGAGGGTTTAAAGAGGATCCTGGCCATGTTGATACTCATGGCGACCATATGGAGACTACCATCCCTAGGGGTTAAGGGAAAAAAAAATGTAAGAGATAGAGTAAAATTTGATCAATTGATCATACGTGTACATTGTACTCCATAATACGCATGATCATAGTATATATACATACTTGGATTCAAAAGTTAAGAGATAAAATTAAAGTTTTTTTTGGCATTAATAATTAAGAGTAGGTTTCATTGTACTAGGAAGCCTAGGATTTTTATCTGGGGCATATCAAGTTTAATTAGAAACATAATATGTTTTTATGGGGGCATAAATGTCTTTTTGAAGTATTTTATGGGTTGTATTTTAATATGTATATGACAAGTATTTGAAAGTTGGGAAACGGGTATTAGATTACATAACAGAATAGTGGTCCCAACAAAAACAGTACATCAAAGAGTACAAAGAAAGTTTCATTAATGTTTTCTAGAAGTTTCATACGTGTACATTGTACTCCAACAATTTACTCAAACACCACTCGATTTAGAAGAAAATAGGCATTCAATTATTTCACATAAAACCATGCTTTGAATTGAAATAGTTACTCCCAATCAAAACTTTTTCAATTTCATATATCCTACTCAAGCATTAAGATTTTGTGGAAATTTCAATTTGATATATCCTACTCAAGCATTAAGATTCAATGGAAATTAAAGTTATGATGTTATATTAGAGCATATAACAAATTCAGTTTTTAAAGTTTTTACCAATCATATACAATGACTGTTTGAAGTCTTTTATAGCTGAAGACAAATAGTATAAAGTATACTGACACATATATTTTCGAGACATACGTATATATAAAACACCGTGACAACAAATTTTAAATTCATTGGGTCCCATTACTTGATAAAAGACAGATTTATCCTCAATATTAACTTCCTTTTGTTTCTAACAGTTATAAACCAACAATTCCCCTTTTTCTTTTATAGAGGTGTTATTTCATAAGTTTATAACACCTTTAATTGTAAGAACATATGTGTATATGGCAATATGGGATTATGAGAAGCTTTCAACAATTTATTTGTTCATGTCACTACTAAAATATTACTACTTCGGTTTCATATTAATTGCAACACTTGGGTCTTATTTGTGAGATATAAAAAATTCAAGTGTTGCAATTAATAGGAAACAGAGGTAGTATAATGTTACAGTGTGAAACATTGTTTTTGACGTACACAATATAAGCTTTATAGGTTGAATGTTTGTTATGCCTTGCAAGATTAAAGTGTTGCAATGGTAAGGTAAGAAATATAGGACAAATAAAATAAATAAGAAAATATATGTCTCAAAAACAAAAAATAAAAGAAGAAAATATAGGTTGAAGAAGGGAGCAGCAACGGATGGCTAATATTTCGTATAAGACCGTATGTATAATCTATTGTTATTGAAGCAGCATATATGATATATATGCTGCTTCGCACACAACAAACTTAAATGAAATGGATGTGTGGTTCTATCTAGAACGAACGGAGATTCTTTGAATTAAATTGAATAACGAGGTCATATATAATTGATGTTACCTCGATCTGAAGGATGAAATTGGATAATTCCGCTGGTGTTTATTGACAATGGATCAACAATCAATCTTTGTCATTACCGAGCTTAANTCTGTCATTACCGAGCTTAGGATTAAACTAAATACAAGGAAATCAAATATCTATCGATCTTGACTGATTTTTTTAAGTATGTCGTGTCTTTCACTTTATTCGAATTTCTAAATGGTTTTTTTGGTGGATTATTCCTAGCATTGTGGAGTGTTTGACCCGTATTTGGCATGATCATGTTTTGAGGTGGATGCCCATTGCCCGTTTGTTTTGTAAGTCTGTTACACATGATGTGTGCCTGTGTGAGTGTGTGGTATACAAAAAGTTATAGAAAGCAATATCATCATCAACCAACAGATAGATCATGGGAAGAATATTTTGAGCAAACCATACATTGTAGGCAATAACGCCTCACTCATACCATCAAAATTAAAACACCTCATCTCAAGTCACAAAGCAACCCACGAAACCACTTTCTTTTTTTTCAAGGCACAATTGCAAAACATTGATAGTCGATTCCAAAATCTCTTGTAACCGAAAAGGAATATCTAACCAACGANAACACCTCATCTCAAGTCACAAAGCAACCCACGAAACCACTTTCTTTTTTTTCAAGGCACAATTGCAAAACAATGATAGTCGATTCCAAAATCTCTTGTAACCGAACAGGAACATCTAACCAACGATCATTTTTAGTACAACCAAAGGAAAAAATTTAAATAGAACAATTGTTTAAATGAGCTAGTTTATTTCAAGTTACTAGTAAATGAATTAATAATTTTACAAACCCCTAAGCTTATAAACTTTAATGCAATTCATCAGTACGTAGTCTTCTTGTCTTTGACATCAACCATAGCAGGCACACTTATCTCCGAAGCAATAACTCCATTGTTAGTCGCGTTAACATTAGTAGACGGCTGCTGAGTCTCCTCCTTCTCAAGCGGATTCCGTTCCTCGACGTAGTCATCTTGAGACACCTCACCAAATGATAGAAGGTTCTGTTTTGAAACCTTGTCTAAGCTATCATGAAACTCATCATAGATAGCGAAGAACTCATCTCCTGTCGTGGTAATGGAAAGGCGGGAACGCAATAGATCATCAAATGACTAATGTCTGCCTTCATGACTGGTTGAAAATGAGCATTAGTAGTGGGTTGCTGAGTTTTCTCCTTCTCAAGCTGTAGTGGTGGTTTCCGTTCCTCGACGTAGTTATATTGAGGGACTTTTGAAGGTTCTCTTTTGAAACCTTATCTAAGCTATAGAAATCATATGCTGTCGTAGTACCGGAAGGGTGGGAAAGAAATAGATCATTCATTTTGGTGTTGTTAAACTCACAATGATTATCTATCGTCTGCCATTATGATTTATGTATGGCTGGTTGAAATTGATGTTCATTGTTTTGGGTGTAAGTGAGTATAAATAAAAAGAGGAAAACAAGAATGTGGTAAGTTTATGTTAGGGTTAGGGTTATAATGTTGTAACCGAATCTAACGACAGAGAGGAAGAGAGACAAAATCAAAGCTCTATAGGTTGAAAATTTCTCATGTACACACACAGGAAAAAAAAAAAAATCTTATGTTCTAATTTGTCGTTTAATTCGAAGTTTTTTCAACAATATCAGTATATTACATACTCCTTATTTGTTGTGAATGGATAGTATATGTATATGCACATACAAATACATATACTATTACCAATTTACCATACAGTACGTGTATATACAAAGATTATGCAATGTAATATTGTACTCATTTACCTAATAATCCAATATCGTATACAATCAATTCTTTGTTCTTTCCTTCGGTTCTTTAATTATTTCACAACAATATTTACATATTATTTTCACATAAAGATTAACAACATTATACTACTTCCGTTTCATATTAATTGCAACAATTGATAGTATATTTGATAATGTTGGACAGTAACCTCATTTCCAACTACTTTACACTTTCACAGTTTACACTGCTATGCTATAAAGCATGGGTACTTCTAATGGGTAGTCGTCCCCGAACTCGATTCTTCATGTTATAGTTGGTCGTACCCATTAACAATATTTTTTAAATTAGCCATTTTCAATCCCCGTATCCTTATCCGTTTTCAACCCCATTCCCGACTCCGTGCAACCTAGCTGCTATGCTGGTCTCATCACAGGAAATAAGATACAACTCCCAAATATTTCTCTTGACTAAAAATGGGTTCTTGCAGTCTGAGCATTTGGGATGCTCTTAATTAGGTGTAAATGCCCAATTTCCCTGCTTGAGAAAGAATATAGGCTTGACAAATGTTGTTGCGAACTTAGTACACACAAAAGAAAGTGAAACTGTCAAAAATGCCCAGCATTGTGAGTTGAGAGGTGCTACAGATAATTAAGAAGAGAACTAGTGAGAGGAATGTCGAGTAAAGGAGAGTAAAATAGGCATTATTCAACAACGCCTGAGTTACATAACTGTAGACGCTCATTTTGTACTATTGTGTGACTTCCACTCTCACGTCACAAGCAACCCAGCATCCCGATTTCACAAGAATAAACAACTCTTCATAACAACGAAGGGAAAGATTTTCACAAACTAGTCAACATCATGATATATATTATAGCCAAACACAAGTTTCATAAAGTACTTAATCCATCAGAGATAAAATGAAAAAGATGGAAACGAATTTAGGCAAACATCAAACTAGAACTTGAACATCATTCTCAACAAGAGAATTACAGTGGCATAACCAGACATTAATTTCATCAAGTTCACCGCGCCCAACTATTTTATAGATGATGTTATCATGCTAGATGATTGTTTGGAACCATACAGAGATAAAAAAAAACAATTTCATTTCTAAAGTATTAGAAATGAAATCCAACAAAATATTATGAGAACTCTGTATCACTTAGCCATAATGCCTTGAGCCTGATTTTCTTGCTGCTGCTGGAAGTTGAGTGGCCTCCTGAACAACATGATGTGTGGCTCAGGGCGGTGGATGGCATAGTGCACCCAACCACGGCTTTGCTGCACTCCAATTGCTCGCCATTCGTTCTGTTAAGACACCCAACATCAACAATTAGACATCAGTAGCAGCAACAGCAGCTCTATCACGCTAATAAACTATTCCACTCATTCACAAATCAACAAATTCAGATTCTTCAATTCAATGATCCTACGTCACTGACAATCCAAAGAGGCAAACTCAAAGTTCCCAGCCAATTTCACGCTATAAGCTATTAAGCTATTCCACTCATCCACAAATTCAAATTCTTCAATTCAATGATCTTTCCTATGCGATGAAACACCACTGACAATCCAAAACAGCAAGTTCATCGAAGCCAATTTCATGCGACAAGCTAGAATACTATCAAACTATTACACCCATTCACAAATCAACAAAATTAAATTCTTCAATTCAATGATCCTTCCTATAATCCTATGTGATGAAACGTTGCTGACAGCCCAGAAAAGCAAACTCATCGCAGCCAATTTCATGCTACAAGCTATAATGCTATTAAACCATTCCCTCATTCACAAATCAACAATTCAAATTCCTTCCATTCAATGATCCTTCCTATACGTTGAAACATCACTGGAAATCCAAAAAAGCAAACTCAACGCAGCCAATCTCATGCTATAAGCTAGAACACTTGCTCATGCAAGCACAGTTCAAATATGATCTTTCAACTACCTCACTAGAGACTGGTACCAATAACTTCACCCTAACAATAATTCCCTAATCAATCCAAAAACATCACTGAAAATCCAAAAACACAAACTAATCGCAGCTAATCTCATGCTATAAGCTAGAATGCTCACTCCTACTAGCACAATTCACCAGTGACTAGTACCAATTACTTGACTTACAACATTTCCCTGATCATTCCAATACAATGAAACATCACTAACAATATGACTATCAATCAAGCAAATTTAAGTTTCGCAAAGAATTCCATGCTATAAACTACTTCTATAACGCTCACAATATAAACATTCAACTATAATCCTTTCGGTACATCAGCAATGATTAATACTACAAGATTTCAACAACACTAATTCCCTAATTATTTCCTATATACATAATTAAACATCCACTAAAAAATAAAAATGACTAAAAAACCTAATTCAAATTTCGCAGCGAATTAAACGCTACGAACTAGAACATTAATGGCAATATCACTCAACTATGAACTATGATCCTTCCAGTATTTTAGCAGTGACTAAAAACATACGAATTCAAATTCAATAACATTTTTCAAAATTTACTCACATCATTCAAAATCTAACAAATTCATCAAGTTAAACAATCAATTCAAATTTCGAACAACATATCATCTATTACCACAAACGATTCAAACAACTAACATAAAAATTAATCAAAAAGCGAAAAAATAATTCAAAATCTGAAAAAATCGGAGAAATTCTAACCTCAGAAAGAAGACGATTCTTCGGAAGAAGTTTAGCGACTTCAGCAGGAAGAACAACATGCCTAAAATCATAAACACAAATCAAAACCCTAATTTTCACAAAAATCAAAAAATTAAACAAAAAAAAAAAGTGATTACACAACAAAATTCATACCTATATTCATAAGTATCATCAAAATACTTCTCAGAGTACTGGATCTGGCCCATTTTCGTCTTCAATCAAACACTTAAACAAATATCTTCGACGAAAAAAAGTTCGAGAAATTTCTGCTAGGGTTTTCTACGATCAAAAATCACAAAAATCAAATCAAAAATCAGCGATTAAAAACGAAAATTAAGAGAAGAAAAATGCAGAAATTATGAAATGAAATTGAAGAAATTTTGAAGGAGATTTTTTAGAGAGAGAAAGTGAGTACCAGGATGAAGGAAGAGAGAGAAAGTGAGTGGAGCGTATGAGAGAAACAGAGAAGAGGGAAAGAGTGGTGAAGTTAAAAAGGGAGTAAAAATAATGTTTTTGAAGGGTATTTTTGAGGATTTTTTAAGATAGTAAGGGTAATTTTGGAATTTAAGGGATTTTTTGTGTGGTTTTTGAAATTTGAAAGTGATTTTTGCCCGCCTATGTAATTGATAGACCATCAATTATATGACCGTTGGATTTAAAATTTTCAATTATCTTTTGGATTATAAAATTTTCAATTATCTTTTTGCTTTTAATACATTGCCCCTTTGGTCGTTATTTTGCTTGTCATTTTTTGTTGTTTGTTGGATGTACGGACTAACAAATTAGATTATCACAACTCAAGGGCTGAGCACGGATCGGATATCCGATTCGAAATTTTGGAAAATCAATATTTATATTCGTATCCAAAAATTTCGGATATCCGTATTTGATATCCAATAACTTTCGGATCAGATGCTCCAAATATCCATTTTCAATATTTCTTTCCCAAAGAAAAAAAAAACAAAGATAGATGATTGAAGCATAAGATTACAATAAGACGATAAAAGTAGCAATTGAAAAAAAAATGAATATGTTAAATCTTGTCCATTGACAATCGCACAGAATAAAGTAACTCGTGTAGAAGTACTCCGTAAGATTCTTTAGTATACTAGTTTAGTATATTGAAAAGTCGAAAGTTTTTAGGAGTGACCTCTATTTTTGGTGGATTCAATACATAAAAAAGATATCTGGTGTCAACAAATTTCGGACGTGCGGTTCAAATTTTGCAATTTCGGATATTCGGATATCCAAAAAGTCCAAAAAATGATATTTGAATGGGTATTTGGTATCCGCTTTTTCGGATCAGATAACCTAAAAAACAGATCAAATACAGATCAGAATTTCGGATTTTCAGATTATCAGATACTTTTGCTCAGCCCTACACAAGTATATAAATTGATTTTGGTGTCGTGCAATTTTGCAGTATTTATAGAGCTCTTCATTATTTGCAAGTAATAAGAAAATTTATTTAAAAGGTAAATTTGTCAACAATTACAGCATGTCGTTTACTTGCCAACCTACACATACTTATTTTGTACATGCATGCCTAAATACTCGTAATGGATTATGATTTTTGATTTGTAATCAACCACTATTTTAATCGTTTTTATTGAAGTAAGCGTAAACCAACTAGTTGCACCTCAGCTAGAGCTCCTTACGTCCTCATTCCTGTCCCTTAGGAACACTAGATTGGAATGCCATGGTGTTAGGGTTCGACTCGATCACACTCATTACCATTAAATAAGAGTAAATCAAAACTCCTAGGTAAAGGTTGAGAAATTTGTATGTACAAGAACAAGTTCATTTGTAATTGCCTACTATTTTACTAAACAATTATGAGAAGTTTAGGTGGCTTAAATACCTTATATAACTCGATTTGAAACTACGACTCGAGACTCGTTTTGACCTGTAGTTGACTTGAATCTTGATTTAAACTTACTTGTGGTGTATCAATTTTCTAAATTATATAAGATTCCTAATTGAAATCTCGTTTGTGAGACACAATTTTGATCTTTAGGTTTATTCATTCTCTAGTGGTATAGAAATTATTTTGGGATTGAATACAAATTCCAATACGTTGTGAATTATAGAAGAGAGAATAGATGGCGAAGCATTTTTATTAATTTTTATATGATATACTTGTTATAACAATTGCACCTTACAAGTCCCCGCGTAAAAATGCTCTCAATAGAAAACTCTCCCCATCTACAAGACTCAACTGAAGAAATCCAATAAAAAAAATCAAACGAAAATCCACCAACATCACACAACTCATGTTCCAAGAAATCCCTGAACAAATGGATTATGGAAGTAGAACAAATCACTCAAATTAAGAACAAAGCTCCACAGAGTATCAGAGAGGAAAGGACAACCCAGGAGAATGGACAAATTTCCACCCTATCTTTTAAAGACATGGCAATGGGGAACCAAGCAAGAAAAAACCTGCTGTTCATCAACAACACTGATGAAGATGAGGAATCTGATGATGACATGGTTTCAGAAGGATAAGAGGACATGGAAAAGTGTCTAAGAATCCTACTGTCCAAGGAAGAGAAGAGGAGAATAAGACAACCATGGAAGCACTCCTTGATAATAAAAATATATGAGGGACATTTGGGATACATGGCACTAGTCCGCAGACTGAAGAAGAAATGGCAACTAATTAAGAGGGGACTTCACTCTCACTGATATAGGTTGTGACTACTTCATAGCGAGATTCACCAACATGGAGGATTATACATACGTCCTCACCCAAGGGCCATGGCTTATTGATGATCACTACCTCACAATTCGGAAATGGGTTCCGAACTTCATTCCTGATAACGGACCAATACGATTCTTGACAGCTTGGATCCGAATTCCAAATTTACCAGTGGAATATTTTGATCAAAGCTTTTTACACAAAATTGGATCCAAAATCGGAAAGGTCCTCCGCATTGACCAAAGCACTGAGAAAGCTACTCATGGACAACTCACAAGGATTAGTGTGGAAATTGACCTATCCAAACCTCTACTAGCCAAATTTTGGCTCAAAGGCAAAATCTGGAAGATACAATATGAAGGCATAAAAATGATATGCTTTAGATGCGGAAAAATTGGTCATTCAGAAGAAAAGTGTCCAACTTCAAAAATTACAAGGGGAGAGTCAGGAAATATGATAGAGGACCAGCTAAAATGTGACCATGAAGAACAATCAATAAAGAATCCCAGACCAGAAGAAGCAAAGGAATTTGTTCGTAGATGCAGGTCAAAAAACCAACTCGCCGGCGACAACAGCAAGGTGAGCCAAAATAGGTCCACACGCCAAAACAAGGAACAAAAAATTTTCAAAATTCAATAGGAATCAACCCAAGAAAGGAAACAGATCAAGGGATGCAATTCGCGGCACTGATGGGGGATGAAGAAGAAAAGAATCAAATCCAAGAGAATCAAGGTGGATTTGAAATTCAAAGGTTTCCCACAATAAACCTAGGAGAAGATTCCCAAAGCAATAATGAGGGAAACAGTGGAAACACAAAAGAGGCAAAGAATAACGAAAAATCAATGCTAACCAATTAGAACGAAAATCTCCCAAGCTATCAAGATGAAAACTAAGGAAAGTCCAAAATATGTCAGCAAAATACCACTGAAGGAAATTTCGAATTTACCTATCGAAAACTGCACTGACATAAACAAGCCATCTCAAAAGCATATAGAGTAAAAAGAAAGCAAAATAAAGCTAATTGAAGAGTAAGCCACACAATCTAACACACAAGCTAGCAGGACATAACAATTTAACTTGACTGAAAAGGCAATCTCACACGTTTCCCCGACTATGCCAACCGATCTCACTCACAATACCGCCAGAAAAGATACTCTGTATGGGGACCTTGAACGAGGACTCGTATTTAATCAGCACAAACCCCCAGACCCATGTGATGGAGACCTGATTCGAGACATGGATGAAGCCCCACCCAGAACCTCTAGAACTAGTGGTCACAGTGAAGATGCCCAATGAAACCCAATGGACTCTTCAACAGCTATCCGAAACATATAAAAGTTCTTTACACTACCAAGAAAACACTACGAATAACAACCTCCAAAGCTTTGCGTGAAACTCACTCCCCATTGTCAGTATGATCGATATGGAATGTACAAGGGGCGGGAAGTAGAGAATTTGCAGCGGCTTTAAAAGAACTAGTGAGAATGCATAGACCAAATGTGGTGGTTCTCATCGAAACACACATGGGTGGACAATGAGCTGAACAGATTGCGAATATCATCAATTTCCAGGGACATTTTCGTATGGATGCAGAAGGTTTTAGCGGGGGTATCTAGGTGTACTGGAAAACGGAGGAAGTGAGTATCGACCCAATTGAATTCTCAAACCAATGTATTACCATGACAATCATGTAATACCCCGTATTTTTGAGGAATGTTTACGTATTAAATACGTATTTATAAAGTATATTTTAAGTATTTTATTATTTAAATAAATAAGTTTTAATAATTGTTTAAATGAATAAAATATTTAAACAAAGGTTTATAAATTATTTCAATAAGTTTTTGAAAGTTTTATAAGAGTTTTAAATTATTTTAAAGTGTTCGGGAATTTATTAAAGGGTTTTCGGAGTTTTAAAAATAATGGGTTTTAAATGGGTATTTTATATTAATTTAAAACAAGCCCAATTCTACTCTAAGCCATAAAGTCCATTTAAAAACCTAAACTAATAAGAAAATTCTGATTAGTGGACCTATAAATAGCCTTAAACACCCAAAAATCATACCTTTAATCTCTCTCTAAAATCCTAAAGCAAAACACAAAACAAAAAAAAAATTGGGGTGTTCGGTTTTCCAAAGGAAAAAGAAAAAAAAACTTTTTCTTGCGCCCTCGCCGGAGCCCCGCCTGGTCGCCGCCGCCTGCCACCGTCCGCCGGCCACCCTCGCCGGCCTTGCTCCTCCCCCTTATTTTGGTAATTTTCGAACCTAATATTAAAAAAAAAATCTTCTTTTTTTTTTATTTAATTTTGCAAATTCATGTTTATATTTATGATTAATCATGTTTTATGAAGTTATAACTTGTTTTAAAGTATGAATTAATTTGTTGTTCATGAAATTTTAGACTAGGGTTTATAAAGTAATGAAATTCTTGATTTTTATGAGTTTTAATGGTTTAAACTTCAATATTATGATCATGGATTGTTGTTGGGTGAATTTATGATGATTTTATGAAGTTTAGATCGATTTTTAAAGACTTTAAACATAAAATAAATTGCTGTCTAAATTTTGAAATCATGAAATTCAATAGAATAAATATTATGAACATGTTTTGGCTTATGAAAAATCATTCTAAAGCATAGGTTGCTTTCATAATGATGTTAGTAGATTGCGAAAGAGTTTTCTGATGAATTTATGATGTTTTTATGAGTTTTTCATGTGTTTAAAGTTAATTAATAGATCTGAAAAATTTATAAAAGCAAGTTAAAATAAGTTTTAAGTGTTCATATTATGCTAGTATGATCACATGTTGATTCTATAACGTTGCATATGATTTTTAGTATGTTTCATGAAGTTTAAAAGTGATTTTAAGCATGTTTACATGCTGTCCAGATTTTATAAAGTGAATAATTAGGGTTTTAAAGTATGTAAATAGCATGAATTGATCATATAAGTTAAGTATTACATTGTATGATTGATTTATGTTGTTTTTAAGGTTTTTCATGGAGTTTTGATTATTCTAAATTGCTGTCCACTTTTCTAAAGTGACATAATATATATGTTGAGGTTTTATAAAACTTAAACAAGTTTCCGAAAATTAAGTAAGGTGGTAATAATAAATTTAAAGGCGTTTTAAAGTGTTTTTAAGCATCCAAGTATGCTGAAAATTTATTCTAAGTGCGAATAAAGGATGTTTTAAGAAGGATATATTATGGGTAATGCATGGTATTGTTAGTGGTGTCTTATAGGTCATTATGTGACGTTTTGAGACGTTTTAAAGGGTGTTTAAGCTGCTGGAAAATTTGGTAAACGAGGGTTTTAATTAGTTTAAGCGTTTGTTAATGTAGGAAGCTTCGGAGTAAGCAAGTTCTAGTGAAGTAGTGACAAATCACCGTTAGTTTACAAGGTATGTAAGTACTAAAGGATGGTTTAGGACGTAGTATCATGCTTGGACATGTATATGTTCATGTTATAGGTTGCTTAGTAACCAAGTATGCTTTCATGCATGTTGAGAAGTTCCTTATATGTTTACATGTTTTACATGTGTTAGTAGTTTGTTGACTATATGACTACAAGTTTATTCCTCTTATGGAAATAGTATATTTTATATAATTCATGTTGATCATGAGTCCTTATGGACATATAAGTAGTCATATTTTGCAAGAATTAAAGCATAGCATAGTTATTTTCAAATTTGAGCAACATTTTGCATATTTATAGCATAGTTGTGACAAGATTCACGTTTTCAAGTAAAGTATGAGCATTCATTTTATTTATAGCTACCCACAGTATAATGTGTGGTATAGAAGGAAGTTTGATCCACTCACAGTTTATGTGTGGAATAGTTAAAGAAGAAGGTTTAAAACAAGTGTTCACTAAAAGAGGTTACTTAAAAAAAAGTTACACTACACCACAAATAAGTTTTAATAGCTCTTAATTAATAGTAGGAGAATAACAGCCATCAAAACGTTTTAATATAACCACAGAAACTTCAACAGTTAAAGTAGCTTCAATAGTTATAACAAGAACTACAGAAACGTGCTAGTAGCAGAACCTGTATCGGCTTCAATAGCCTTAGCTGAATTAGTTACAACAACAACAAAAATTGTAGAAACTTCATTAACTGCAGAAACTTTATTAACAATAGAAGCTGCCTTAGCTGATTTAGGTACAGAAACAAACATCAGAAATTGCAGGAAGCCTATTATCTGAACTAGCTGCAGAAATTGCAGCAGATGCCTTAATTAGCTTCACTTCAAGAACCGCAGCTTCACTTCAGCTGCCTTAGCCTATTATCAGAAATTCTCTTATTGTATAGTTGATTTGCTCATGCTATGTTGATGGTGTCATATCATAAGGTATTCAAGTGATTTAATATCTTAGTTGTTAATTGATTTCTTCAAGTTTATTCTCAGTATTTAATTCTATATTAGATAGTTTACTTCTCACTGACTTTAGTTTGTGTATGGTCTTTCCACTCACTAAGTTTAGTAGGGATTTATTTGAACTTCCTAAGTTGAAGGATTGTTAAATAGGTTATTGTACGTGCACTCTTGCCTTAGTGATTATATATAATTGCTATATATTAGTTATTATGGATCGAGTTTGGATGCATGCTCGGCGTGATAGTGATAAATATGAGCATGGAGTGGATGATTTTATTGAATTTGCAAGAACACATGCGGAGAATGCGAATACTATTCTATGTCCATGTGTTCATTGTAATAATATGGTTCGACGTAATATTGAGGATGTAAAAGATCACTTGATGACTATTGGCATTAATCAAATGTACAAGTGTTGGTTACATCACGGTGAGATATTAGATGATGGTCCTTCAAGTGTGCATAGTATGATGGATTTTGACACTGGGGTGGTAGTAGATTTGGATGGGAAACCTCCCCATCAAAATGAATTTGAACATGCTGAATGTGAAGATGATGAAATTGAAGATGAGGAGTTTGTAGAAATGGCAAAAGCCATGGAGGAAAGCTTTGCGGACTATCCTGAAATGTTTGACAGCTTGTGTAGCGATGCAAAGAAACCATTGTACCCAGGATGCACTAAATATAGTAGACTATCTGCAGTGATCAAATTGTATAATGTGAAGGCAAGGAATGGGGGGACCGATAAAATCTTCAGTGACTTTTTAGATGCTTTTCATGACATGCTCCCTTCTGAAAACTTGCTTCCGAGTCGCACCTATGAAGCTTTCGATCACATACAATACTATTGTATACTATTTAGGATGCATTTGGATATTTCTTGCTCTATAAATAATCCTTTTTATTTAGGATGGATTGGATATTGAATTTCATTCATCCTTTCAACAACATCGTATACTATTTTGACTCCTTACATAATGAAGAGGATATCGGAACGTCCAAAGGTGTAAGAGAGGATTTATGTGAAATAGTTGACATGTAAGTAATTCATGACAATATAATTAACACCAATCAACATATATGCCTTATGCATGGTCAATGATTTTTAGTTTTTGCTGTTATATAAAGCCCTTTTTCAATTTCGAAGTGAAATGGAGATCGCCAAAAAGTTGAAGATGGATACTAAATGACATTTGATACAAGTACACTCTATACTTTGACTTATTATTTATAATTTCATACAATGGACTAAATGGACATTCATTGTTATTTGTTTTGTTGCTTATGTAGTGTCCTCGCCAAGAAAATGCTTATGATTGTGGCTATTATGTCATGCGATACATGAAAGAGATCATCGTTCACAAACGCAGCAAGATCCCTGAAAGTGTAAGTTACACACTGTATGTATGAATTGTGAATGGTGGTTAGTAATTAAGGATAGGTTATGCTTCCTCTCATTGGTATTGATCTGCATAGATAGTAATTAAGAATATATTGGTTTTGATCTGCCTCCTTTTGAGATATGCATATTTAATTTGGTATTGTTAAATAATAAGGCACCTTAATTACTTAAGTATAGAAGAAATATTTAAAAATTTAATTATATTAATGTCATTTTCGTTACTAATTAAAACTTGTTCTTATGCAGTATTTTTCGGATTGTCAGTTTTCAAGCTACGATCAAACTCAAATTGATGAAGTTAGACTTGAGTGGATGCGACATGTTTTCCAACAGATATAGGTTGGAGTAGTGTGTGGAGGCGAAGAATTGAGTATTGCTATTTTGTTTTAACTCTTTAAATATGTGTTAGATGAACATAAGCTTGGTGTAGTATGTTNATGAACATAAGCTTGGAGTAGTATGTGAAGATGAAGAATTGAATAGCTATTTTGGTAGTGAAATGTATTGCTAAATACAAATGTATTTTGGATCTTACATCGATTTGTAAGCAAGGCTTTTGAATTTTAGTTATGCATATCAATTGCTATGATAATTATTATTATAATTAGCATTTTTGGTGCCAATTTTTTTTTTAAATAAAAATGTACGTTTTAATAGCGGTTAAACAACAGCTATTAGATGTCCTAAATTTGGCGCTATTGAAGTACTTTTAATGGCTGTTATTAAACAGCTATTAAATGTCCTAAATTTGGCGCCATTAAATTACTTTTAATGGCTGTTATTAAACAACTATCAAAAGTAAGCCATTAAAAGAAGTATACATGGAGTGATCTAACAACATCTTTAATGGCGGTTCTAGAACAACCATTAAAAGTAGACTACCTTTTAACAGTTGTTTGAGTAATGGCTGTTCTAGAACAACCATCAATAAACTAAAAAACCGCCATTAAAGATTGTTTTGGGCGTAGTGTTACATGTCTATGTGCAATGTTGGTTGTTTGTTCACATTTTCAAGTAACCTGATAATTACGTAAAGTGAAAGAGGATTCGCACCAAAACTCTTTGAATGTATATACCTTGAGTATGAACAATGGGGGGAGTTACTAGACTGATGTTCTTTTATCTCCTAATTGGGGTACAAGACGTTGTACTCTTTATTTTTATTATGAATGCGCTGGATATCCGTCACCTCGTGTGACATAGGTAATACCTTTTGGGAGTTGCTCCCCAACTAGTGTCCAATAGGGCGATTGTTTATAGGAGGAAACCCGTTCGATGCGAATTCCAAATTAAGTAAATAAATTAAATTGGTTTATTCTAACCAAGTGTTGTAGGTACATTGCAGGAACGGTAAGATACGTGTTTATTGCTTTATGCCCTTGTCTAGGTTCATGCTAGTGTGTTACATAGTTTTTTAGTGTTTATGTACTCAGTTTGGCTGATTACGTGCTTTTTTTGTGCATGGCCTAATGTTTGATCTTGGCCCTATGATGACCCATTTCGATGGCGAGTAGTAAGTCTTGAATAAAGAGAAAGCAACAGGTTCAGGAGGGCATATGTCAATCATGCTGGGATTGAGTGCAGAGCGTTCTTGTCCTGCTTTCGTAGTAGCAGTTTTGTTAGTAACTTTGGTTGTGGATGTTATCTCTTTTGATGTTGGACTAACATTGTTTTACAAGTTTACTTTCATTTGGTTTTAAGGGTCGCTATGGTTCCGAAGTTGTAAGAGTTTTCAAATGGTTTAACTTAATGTTTTTGAAGTTGACTTTGAGTAGTTTTGAAATGTTTTTTTAAAGAGTGTCTTCCGCTGTAGCACTTTGATAATTGCCTTAGCCATTTCCACACGGTGGCGGTAATATTCTGGGAGTTTCGGGTTTTTAGTAGATGCTAGGACGGGAAACCAGTTTTAGAAAAGGTACGGAATTTCCAGGGTGTTCAGATCAGAAGAGGAGAGGAGGAGCCCTGGTTTTTCTCAGCGATTTACGCAAGTCCAAATGTCAACAAAAGACAGGAATTATGGAGGGAACTAGAGGATTTTGCTACAAAACATAACAAGCCATGGTTGTTAGCTGGGGATTTCAATGAAACAAGATATAACTGGGAGAGATCTTCAGTGTCTGAAGCTACTAACAGAAGAAGTGAGAGATTTAACAAATGGGTGGAAGGAATGGAACTCCTAGAAGTGGAATTTGCTGGAGCAGGCCACACCTGGGCTCGTGGAGATACATACAGACGAGAAAAAGTGCACGCCTAGATAGAGCAGTATGCAATGGTGAACGGACCATAGCTTTTGAAGAAGCACAAATGAAACACTTACCAGCAATTCAGTCAGATGACAACCCCCTCTTAATTTCGACTAATGAATTTGCTCCCATAGCACAAATCAATTTCCCCTTCAGGTTTCAAGCGGCTTGGCAAACACACGTGAATTTTGATGGCTTCCTCCAGGCAACCTGGAATGTGGATACTTCACTAGTCCCGATGCTAAAACAACTCGAAAAGCTTCAAGATTGGAATAAAAACTGCTTCCACAATATTTTCAGAGAAAAACGCAGATTAATGGAGAGAATTAAAGGAATACAAAACGCCCTTGCGGTGGATCCCCATGGAGGACTCATCAAACTAGAGGCGAAACTCCGCCAAGAACTAGAAAGAATCATGGAACAAGAAGAACTCTTGTGGTACCAGAAAGCAAGAGTAGAATGGATTCGTGATGGCGACCGCAACACCACCTTCTTCCATTTGAGCACCATTGCAAAAAGATGGAAAAATAAGATCTCGGCTATTAAGGGAAATGATGGAGAATGGAGGCATGGCAAATAAGAGGTTAAGAAAGAGTTTGTGAACTACTTTGAAGATCTTTTCCAAGAGGAAGGCAACATGGACTTGAGATACATGCCGGAAGATATCTTCCTGGAATTCACAACCGAGGCATGGCAAATGCTTACTAGACCTTTCACACCATCTGACATAGATGCCGTGATAACGGAAATGGGGTCACTCAAAGCCCCAAGACCTGACAGATTTCAAGCCTTCTTCTACCAAAAGAACTGGGAGTTAGTCAAGACGAATATGTATGACCTAGTAATCAAAGCACTCGAAGGCAAGGGCCTCCCCAAAAACCTCAATGATACTTTCCTAGTGCTCATTCCCAAAACGGACCAACCTGAGACGGCCTCGCAATTCTGACCGATTAGCCTATGTAATGTAGCTTACAAGATAATCACAAAGGCCATTGTTAACAGGATCAAACCCAACATGCCGCACCTTACGTCGAACAAACAGACGAGCTTTGTTCCAGGAAGACAAATTACAAAAAACATCATCATTATTCAAGAAGTTCTGCACACAATGAAAAACAAGAAAAGCGGGAAAGGGTTCATGGCCATAAAAATAGATTTTGCAAAAGCTTATGACATATTACGCTGGGATTTCATTAGAAATACGTACTCTAATGGAAATCCACCTGCCGCAACTTCTGATCGACATAATCATGGAATGCATTTCGTCCTTACAACTACAAGTCCTTTGGAATGGAGAACCTACTTCACCCTTCACGTTAAGTAGTAGACTTAAGACAAAGCGACCCCTTATCACCATACCTCTTTGTCCTTTGTATAGAAAGACTCAACCATGCAATTGAGGAGTCCATCATTGGAGAGGCATGGAAACCAGTACAAGCAAGTAGAAATGGATCGAAATTATCGAACCTATTTTTTGCGGATGATATTATCCTCTTTGCAGAGGCGTCAGTAGAGCAAGCAAAGGTGATATCACAGTGTTTGGAAATTTTTCTGCCAAGCATCGGGTCAAAAGTTCAGCCTAGAGAAATCAAGAGCTTAGTTTTCCCCAAATGTCACTCTAGAAGAACAGCAGACTATAAGTAATGGACTAAGGATGGAAAGGACTGAAGATTTAGGGACTTATCTTGGAATGCCAACAATCACGAGCAAAGTAACCAAAGAAACTTTCAGCCACTTATGTGAGAAAATGGACAGAAGACTGGCGGGGTGGAAGACGAAATACCTATCTCTAGCGGGAAGGGTTACATTAGCCAAATCAACACTGTCAACAATGGCTTACTACTTAATGCAAACGGTAAAAATCCCGAGAACGATTTGCAATGCAATAGATCAGAAGACGCGAGGTTTTGTATGGGGTAGCAATGGAGAACAAAGGAAAATACACTTGGTCTCGTGGGAGCAGTTATGTAAACCGAAAGGAGAAGGGGGTCTGGCGTTTAATTCAGCAAGCCAAACTAACGCAGCCTTCCTCACAAAGCTGGGATGGCGAATCCTTACCAACCCTAATGCTTTATAGGCTAGAGTGCTAAGAGACAAGTACTACAAGGGAAGTTGCGACCTTGATATGTTTGTCCCTAAACAGAACATGTCAAATGTCTGGAAAGGGATAACGGAGAATGCGGTAACACTCAATTGAGGTGCACAAGTGGCAATCGGGAATGGTAAAAGCACTCTATTCTGGGACCATAAATGGGTAACTACGACAGCACTAAGTGATCTGGCTTTGGAGGAGATCCCAACCTCCATTCTTGGAGCTACGGTGGAAGAAATGTGGGACACGGAAGCGGGGTGAAAATGGGACATTTTCGCCAACTACCTACCGGAAAATGTACTACAAAAAATTGATGCCTATGAACTCATGAAAAACAGCTCGAAAGGAGATCTCCTATATTGGGGAGGAACTTCTAAGGGCACATTTACAATTAAATCGGCTCTACAACTAATGAGGAAGTGGGTGTCAATAATGAGAAGCTTTGGAACATGTTATGGAGAATCAAAATCCAACACCGTATTCAAATGTTTGTATGGCTAGTCCTTTTGCCAAAATTCTACGCGATGCAAATCGAGCAAAAAGACGCCTAAGTGATGACTCTAGCTGCCCCAGGTGTGGAGAGAATGAGGATACAACTATCCATCTTTTACGAGACTATCCATCTGCAAAACACATCTGGAAACTAATAGGTGGAAGATGTAACGCCCTAAATTTTGAGCCTAAAAAAAATTCGTCCTTTATATTCAAATATTAATTTATCAATTGATGAGTTAATATTCGAAATAAAATATGTTTAGTATTAAGACGGTTATGTTAATAGTAGCTTTGGTTGTGTTTTCATGCTTTCCTTCCTTGCCATATTTTGGAGCTAAAACCTAACTTGAGTTTAAACTTTGTTTATGGTAAATAAAGGATGTTTAATAAGCTACATTAACACTTTTATTTTAAACCCATTTTTAAGCCTAAATTATCTTCTTAAATAAAGCTAAATTAAAGCCTTAAACCCTAGTCTTATAGCTTGTTTTGAGGCCTTTCAATTGCTCCTTTGTTTCACGGTTTTGAAGAGCTTTATTGCTGGTTTATAGTCTTTGTAACTCCCCCTACATTATTTCATTTAAACCATCATTAAAACATTAAGAAAAATCAGTCAAAGACCCTTCATGATTCACACAATTCACATACAAAAACCCTTCCATGTTCACGTAGCTTTTGTCATCACATATCACGATCGCCGCTTCATCTTTTTCCCTCAAATTTCGAGTGGTTTAAGGATTATATTCAAGGGTTGATGTTGAGTTTCATCCCTACTCTTATTCACATCAAATTCGAGTTCTAATCTCCTAAAGAAAGCATCAAAAAAAAACCAAAGGAATTGAGCAAGAAGTTTTCTGTTTTCGGGGGTTGGTTTCTGTGTGTTTTTGGAGCAGTTTCTTCAAGGGATTTTGGCTGGTTTATAACTGGTTTTCTTAGTCTTCAATCAAGGTAACTAGCATCCTCTTCTTTAGATTAAAAATACTAAGTTTAAGGGCTAGATTGATAGGTAGAAAGTCATGGTAAATATGAGTTTTTAGAGCGTTTTCTTCTCTGTTTTGCTGTCAGAATTTCGTGGCTTCAAAGTGCTGTTTTTAGAGTTTTATGATCATGATTTCTTACTTATTATTGATTGTTATTCATGCCTTGATATTGTGTTATAACCCCATGATATTTGTAGCATGTTTAGACTTGTTTTAGGGGTGTTTTTAGAGCCATTAGTCTACTTACATGCTGCTGGAAATTTGTTTGTGTGCTTTATAAAGGTTTGTAATCACTTGTTTAAACTGATTTCATTGCTTAGTTTTGGTTAGTATCATGTTAAGATGGTTCCTAAACTAATTCCACATGTTTTAGGCAAGTTTTAGGAGGGTTTTGAAGCCAATCTTTGGGCATATGTTGCTGCTGCCATGTTAAGTGAGTGTGTTGTGTTTGGTGAAGTATTTAGAGTTGAAATGCTTAAATTTTACACCTAAACTTGAGCCTAATGTGTTCTATTATGTCCCTAGATTGTGTGTGTTAATGGGCTAAGATTAATTTTGAGTTTAAGGGTGTTGTTGGGTGGTTTTAATGAGCATACACCTGCTGAAATTGCAATTAGGGGCTGCTGTAAAGACAGGGGTGTTTTAGCATGTTAAGGGCACGAATTTAAGCTCATTTTCCTTGTGTATATTGCCTAATATGTAGATTAACATGTCATAATTTTATTTTAGCACTTTAGCATGTTTTGGGTGTGTTTTTGATGTGATTAAGAAGTAGTATTATTGCTGCCAATGTTTGATTGTTATGTGATGTTATAGCATTATAGTTTTGGGTTATTGAAATGATATTATATGGGTTCTAACTTAATTGACATGATTATTTAAACTAATGCTTTTAGCTAAGATTATCCAAGGTTTGACCCCTTAAGTTTTAGAATTATGTACTCAAAGAATGATCTTAGAAACTTGATGTAAAATGTTGTTGAAATGTTACATTATCAAAATTGTGACCCTTTGAATAGAATAATTCCATCCTTAGCACTACTTATTCACGAATCATGAATGCGAATGATTATTTTGGATTTTGAAATAATTATTTACTTGTTCCAAAACTCAAATGATATCTTTTCTTGATGTTTTTATAAAGCCGAACTAATGCTTAAAAACTAAGATTTATTTTGATTTAGAGAATTTTAATTCTCATGCAGATTTTATATGAGTGTAAGGCCTAAAGGCTTCTCTGCCGAATTTTGAATTGAAATCATATATTTTTAAGTATCTTCATGGGTTTTGAATTGTGTGTGGGGCCATAATCGAGTTGTAAGGCCGAAGTGCTTCTCGGTGGTTAAGAACATGCTACTACCTAGGCTGCGAGTTTTAGGTAGAATTACCTGGGTTAATTGTTGTCGTCCGGGGGTAGTGTGAGGCCTAATGGCTTCTACCCATATCCGGGAGTATGGCCATTCTCAGACGCAGTCTCCTGCGAGTTGACTGTAGGTTCGCCTGACAAACCTTAGGAGGTGGACTGCGGGATTCCACTAGCGTTCATTCCATACCATTCTGTTAAGTTTTGAGTATTCGATTATATCTTAAGAAATTATTATGAAATTTATTAATGTTGGTTGTGACTTGAAATATTTAGAGAACGTCTGTAAGTTACTTCTTCATATTAATTTAACTCTAAAATTTATTATTTTTGATTTATTGGAGAGTTGTTAGTTACTCCCCACTGACTGTGGATTTATGTTGTTGCTACAGATGCTGAATGATATTTGGGCTATGTTCGACGGGCAGGGTTATGAGTGTGCTTAGGACCTCCCCTTTCTTTAAGGACTTAATAATTTGGTTTTGTTTGAGATGAATAAGTGTTTCGATTTATGGTGTTGACTTCTACTTATGTTTCCCAACTGTTTTAAATGTTGAATGTTTTCATATAAGGGTTGTTCTACCCGTGGGTTGAGTGTAATCTTTTGAATTTCTTCTTTTGGATATTTTCTTTCATAAATTTTGGTTTAGTAACCTTCCGTACAGGCGTACTTTCCGCTATCGCCTATTACTTGTTAAGGACGGGTTGTTACAGAAGAGCACAACTCCAAACCTTTTGGCTTAATGGTCTCACACAATGGATGTACCAGAACATAAAAGAAGATACATTAAGAGGATGGATCCGAGGGTTCGTACTCATGTTCTAAGCTCGGGGGCTACCACGTTTCAGGGAGCCTACGAGCTGGCCCTTAGTATCCATGCGTCAATTAAGGATGAGGAAGCTGTGAAGGCTGCCTCGGCAAAGAAAGTACCTACTACTTTCTCTCAGAGTCCGGCTAAGAAACCAAGGGTGGAACCTACAAACAGCAAGGGTGGATTCCAGCAAGGGTCTGGGTCTCGTGCGAGTTATGATCCGAAAAAGTGTTGGAGATGTAACGCTGATGCCCATCCTGGGAAGAACTGTGATGGCACGAACATTACGTGCTACTATTGTAAGGAGGACGGACATAAATCTTTTCAATGTCCTAAAAGAAGCAACAATTCTTCTAAGCCTGCCTCATCTTCTGCTCCTGCTCGGAACCGAATTTATGTGATGACACAGGAAGAGGCCGATGTCCAGCCAGATGTGGTGACTGGTAATTTTCTAGTCCATGGTGTTTCTGCTTATTTACTTTTTGATTGTGGTGCTACAGTTTCCTTTGTAGCTAGTTCTTTTGTGAAGAAAGCTGGTTTGTTGAATAGTTCTCCTGTAAAGTCCTTAATTTCTCTTCCTTCTGGAGAGAACTATGTTTGTAATAGGGAGTATAGAGGTGTTTCTGTAGTTATTGCGGGAACTGAATTGCATGTGAACCTCAAGGAGTTTCCAATGCAAGAGTTTGATGTGATACTTGGAATGGATTGGTTGTCAAAATATCGTGCGGCCATTCATTGTCGTGACCAGAAGGTTACGCTAAGGGGGCCTAAGGGAAACCGAATCTCTTACTCTGGAGTCGTGCTGAAAAAGGGAGTAAAGATCGTGTCTGCCTTGAGAATGAGGAAGCTTCAACAGAAGGGGGATATGGTCTTTCTATGTAGGGTCAAGGACCTATCTCTTGAAGAACAGCTCGATAATATTCCAGTTGTCAAGGAGTATCCGGACGTTTTCCCCGAGGAGTTGCCAGGTATACCTCCAGAAAGGGATGTGGAGTTTGGTATCGATTTGGTCCCAGGCACTGCTCTTATATCAAAGGCGCCTTACAGAATGGCACCGTCGGAACTTCAGGAGTTGAAAACTCAGATGCAAGAACTCATTGATAAGGGGTTTATTCGGCCAAGTGTGTCTCCATAGGGTGCTCCGGTCCTATTTGTCAAGAAGAAGGATGGGAGTATGCGAATGTGTATCGATTACCGAGAGTTGAATAAGGTAACGGTCAAAAACAAGTATCCATTGCCTCGAATTGAAGATCTATTTGATCAATTGAAGGGTGCGGGTGTTTCTCAAAGGATCGACTGAGGTCGGGTATCATCAAATCCCTGTGAAGCCAAGCGATATCCCTAAGACCGCATTCGCACAGATATGGGCAATATGAGTTTGAGGTGATGCCTTTGGGTCTTACTAATGCTCCTGCTGTGTTCATGGACCAGATGAACCGTTCGTTCCATGAGTACCTTGATACTTGTGTTGTCGTTTTCATTGATGACATTCTTGTGTACTCAAAGGATGAAGCTGAACATGAGAAACATTTAAGGCTGGTTCTGGATGTGTTACGTAAGCAGAAATGGTACGCTAAGCTGTCCAAATGTGAATTCTGGCTTAAAGAAGTGCTTTCTGGGGCATGTCATAAGCAAAGAAGGTGTTATGGTTGATCCTGCTAAGATCAAGGCTGTGGTTGAATGGGAAAGCCCCAAGAATGTTTCAGACGTTCGTAGTTTCCTCGGTCTTTGCGGGGCTACTATCGACGCTTTGTGAGGATTTCTCCAAGATTGCCCAACCGCTAATAAGGTGATGCAGAAGGAGAGTAAGTATTTGTGGAGAATGAGTGTGAGAAGGCTTTCCAATCCTTGAAGGAGAGTCTGACTTCAGCTCCGGTGCTTACTTTGCCGACCGATGGTGTGGAATTGAGGTGTATAGTGACGCCTCAAAGAATGGTTTGGGTGTGTGTTGATGCAACAGGGTAAGGTAATTGCGTATGCCTCAAGACAGTTGAAAGTTCATGAAAGAAACTACCCGACACACGATCTGAGCTTGCTCTGTGGTGTTTGCTCTTAGATTTGGAGACACTACCTGTATGGGGTTCCTTGCAAGGTGTTCACAATCACAAGGTCTCAAGTACATCTTTACCCAGCGTGAGCTAAACATGAGACAAGGAGATGGTTGGAATTGATCAAGGATTATGACCGACTTTAGAATATCGTGAGGGTAAGGCTAACAGGGTGGCAGATGCTTTGAGTCGGAAGGGTAAACACTCTCTAAATGTGCTGGGTGTGCCTCGGAGTTGTGTATGGAGTTTCAGAAACTAACATTGAGGTAGTCCTCCGGGGTTTGTGGGTTCTTGTTTGAACTCGATGAGTGCTGAACCAGAGCTGTACAAGGAATTGCAGGAGAAGCAGAAAGGGGATCCAAAGTTAGAAAAGATACGTGAAGCTAAGGCCCAGGGTCGGGCAGAAAACTTTGAGATTTGTGCAGATGGGAGTTTAAAGTTCATGGGTCGTTGGTGTGTGCCAGACAACGCCGAATTGAAGAAAAAGGTCTTAGAGGAAGCTCATAATACTCCTTATTATGTGCATCCTGGAGGTGGTAAGCTTTATAAAGATCTATTAGTGAGTTTCTGGTGGCCTGGGATGAAGAAGGAAGTGGCTGAGTTTGTGGCTCGATGCTTGGTATGTCAGAAAGTGAAAATTGAGCATCAAAGGCCTGG
>PYUH01004045.1:2245806-2268728 GCA_016808085.1 Suaeda aralocaspica
CAAACCATCGCAGGCACACTTATCTCCGAAGCAATACTACCATTTTAGGCTCGTTACATTAGTCACGGTCTGCTGAGTCTCCTCCTTCCTCAAAGCGGCTTCCGTTCCTCGACGTAGTCATCCTGAGAAAACCTCACCAATGATAGAAGGTTCTTTTTGAAACCCTTGTCTAAGCTATCATGAAACTATCATAGTAGAAGAAGACTCATCTCACTGTCGTGTGTAATGGAAGGGGAACGCAATAGAATCACAAAGGACTAATGTTCTGCCTTCAGACTGGTTGAAAATGAGCATTAGTAGTGGGTGCTAGTTTTCTTTCTGCTCCTTCTCAATCTGTAGTGGTGGTTTTCCGTCCGTCCCGCACGTAGTATTATTGAGGGACTTGTGAAGGTTCTCTTTTGAAACTTATCAAGCTATAGAAAATCCATGCCTGTTCGTAGTACCGGAAGGGTGGGAAAGAAATAGACAATGTCATTTTGGTGTTTGGTAACTCACAATGAGATCTAATCGTCTGCCTATTATGATTTATGTATGGCTGGTTGACAATTGATGTTCCATTGTTTGGGTGTAAGTGAGTATAAATAAAAAGGAAAACAAGAATGTGGTAATTTTGTGTTAGGGTTAGGGTTATATTACGTTTGGCCCCAATCTAAACGACAGAGAGGAGAGAGACAAAAATCAAAAAGCCTATAGGTTGGAAAAATTTCTCTGTACACCACAAGGAAAAAAAAAAAAATCTTATGTTATAGTTGTCGTTTATTCGAAGTTTTTCAAACATATCAGTATAGTACATACTCCTTATTGTTGTGAAGGAGATAATATGTATATGCCCATACAAATACATATACTATCCACAGGTACCATTACAGTACGTGTTATTATACAAAGATTTATGCAATTAATATTGTACTCATTTACCTATATCCAATAGCGTATAACAATAATTCTTTGTTCTTCCTTCGTTTCTTTATTATTTCCAACAATATTTTACATATTATTTCACATAAAGATTAACAACATTATACTACTCTCCGTTTCATATTAGTTGCCAAAATTGATAGTATTATTTGATAATGTTGGACAGTAACCTCAATTTCCAACTACTCATTACACTTTCAACGTTTTACACTGCTATGCTATAAAGCATTGGGTTACTTCTAATGGGTGTGTCCCCGAAACGATTCTTAGGTTATAGTTGGTCGTAACCCATTAACAATATTTTGTAAATTAGCCATTTTCCAATCCCCGTATCCTTATCCGTATTTCAACCCCATTCACGACTTCCGTGAGCAAAACCTAGCTGCCTATCTGTCTCATCACAGGAAATAAGATCACACTCCCAAATATTTCTCTTGACTAAAAAATGGGGTTCTTGCAGTCTGAGCATTTGGGATGCTCTTAATAGTTGTTGTAAATGCCCAAGTTTCCTGCTTGAGAAGAATATAGGCTTGACAAGTTGTTGCGAACTTGTACACCACAAAAGAAAGTTGAAACTGTCAAAAATGCTCCAGCATTGTGAGGGTTGAGAGGTGGCACAGATAATAAGAAGTAGAATAGTGAGAGAAGTCGAGTAAAGGGAGAGTAAAAATAGGCATTATTCAACAACGCCTGGAGTTACAATAACTGTGCCGCTCATTTGTACTATTGTTGGTGACTTATACTTCCACGTCACAAGCAACCCAGCATCCCGATTTCACAAGATACAACAAACTCTTCATAACAAGAGGGAAAGATTTTCACAAATAGTCACATCATGGAATATATTATAGCCAAACAAAGGTTCATAAAGTACTTAATCCATCAGAGAAAAATGAAAAGTGGAAACGAATTTGAGCAAACATCAACTAGAACTTGACATCATTCTCAACAAGAGAATACAGTGGCATACCAGACATTAATTTCATCAATCACCGCGCCCAATATTTTTATAGATGATGTTATCAGGCTAGACTGAGTGTGTTTGGAACATACAGGGGAGATAAAAAAAACATTTCAATTTCTAAAGTATTAGAATGAAATCACACCAAATATTATGGAAACTCTGTATCCTTAGCCTAATGCTTGAGCCTGATTTCTTGCTGCTGCTGGAAGTTGAGTGGCCTCCTGAACAACATTGATGTGGCCTCAGGGCGGTGGATGCATAGCTGCACCCCAACCGGCTTTGGCGCACTCCAATGCTCCGCCTTTCGTTCTGTAAGGACACCCAACATCAACCATTAGACATCAATTGCAGCAACAGCAGCTCTATCAGCTAATAAACTATTCCACTCATTAACACAATCAACAAATCAGATTCTTCAATCAATGACCTACGTCACTGACAATCCAAAGAGGCAAAATCAAAGTTCCCAGGCATTTTCACGCTATAGCATTAAGCTATTCACTCAATCCACAATTCAAATTCTTCAATTCAATGATCTTTCCTTGCGATGAACACAACTGACAATCCAAAACAGCAAGTTTCATCGAAGGTCCCAATTTCATGCGGAACAAGCGAGAATACTATCAACTATTACACCCATTCACAAATCAACAAAATTACATTCTTTCAATTCAATGATCCTTCCGATTAATCCTATGTGATGAAACGTGCTGACAGCCAGAAAAGCAAACTCATCGCAGCCATTTATGCTACAAGCTATAATGCTATTACACCATTCCTCATTCACAAATCAACAATTCAAACTCTTCCATTCAAGTGAATCCTCCTATACTTGACACATCACTGGAAATCCAAAAAGCCAACTCAAACGAGCACTCTCATGCTATAGCTAGAACCTTGCTCATGCAAGCACAGTTCAAATATGGATCTTTCAACTACCCTCACATAGAGACTGTTACCAATAAATTCACACCTAAAATAAGTTCCCTATCAATCCAAAAAATCACTGAAAATCCAAAAACACAAACAATCAGCAAGCTATCTCATGCTATAAGCTAGAATGATCCACTCCTACGAGCACAATTCACCAGTGACTAGTCCCAAGTTAACTTGACTTAACAACATTTCCCGGATCATTCCAAGACAAGAAACTCACTAACAATATACATCAATCAAGCAAATTTAGAGTTTCGCAAAGGAATTCATCTATAAACTACTTCTATAACGCTCACAATATAACATTTTACAACTATCATCCTTTCGGTACATCAGCAATGATTAATACTCAGAGATTTCACAACACTAATTCCCTAATTATTTCCTATATACATAATAAACACCACTAAAAAATAAAATGACTAAAAACCTAATTCAAATTTCGGCTTCGCAGCGTAATTAAACGCTACGAACTAGAACGTAATGGAAATATCACTCATAGAACTATGTCCTTCAGTTATTTTAGGCAGTGAGGTAAAAACTACGAATTCAATTCAATAACCATTTTCAAAATTTCTCAAATCATTCAAAATCTTTTTTAACAAAAATTCATCAACGTTAAAAAATCAATTCAATTTCGACAACATATCATCTATTACCACAACGATTCAACCAACTAACATAAAAATTAATCAAAAAGCGAAAAAAATAATCAAAATCTGAAAAAATCGAGAGAATTCTAACCGAAAGAAGACGTAGCTTCGGAGAAGTTTAGCGACTTCACAGGAAGAAACAACATGCTAATCAATCATAAACACAAATAAAAAACCCTAATTTTCACAAAAATCAAAATAATTAAACAAAAAAAAAGTGAGTACACACAAAATTCATACCTATATCATAAGTATCATCCAAAATACTTTCGAGAGATCTGGATCTGGCCCATGTTCGTCTTCATCAAACACTTACACAAAATCTTCGACGAACGAAAACAAAGTTCGAGAAATTTATGCTAGGGTTTTTACGATCAAAATCACAAAAATCAAAAATCAAAATCACGATTATTAAAACGAAAATTAAGAGAAGAAAAATGCAGAAATTATGAATGAAAGTTGAAGAAATTTGAAGAGATTTTTTAGAGGAGAGAAAGTGAGTACAAGGATGAAGGAAGAGGAGAAAGTGAGTGGAGCGTGTTGAGAGAGAACAAAGAGAGAGGGAAGAGTGGTGACGATAAAAGGGAGTAAAAATAATTTTTGAAGGGTATTTTTGATGATTTTTAAGATAGTTAGGGTATTTTGGAATTTAAGGGATTTTGGTGTGGTTTTTGAAATTTGAAAGTGATTTTTGCCCCGCTATGTAATTGATAGACCATCAATTATATGACCGTTGGATTTAAATTTCAATTATCTTTTGGATTATAAAAATTTTCAATTATCTTTTTGCTTTTAATAATGCCCCTTTGGTCGTTTTTTGCTTGCATTTTTTGTTGGTTGTTGGATGTACGGGACTAACCACATTAGATATACAACCTCAAGGCGAGCACGGATCGGATATCGATTCGAAATTTTGGAAAATCAATATTTATATTCGAATCCCCAATTTCGGTATCCGTATTTGATACCATACTTTCGGATCAGATGCTCCAAATATCCATTTTCAATATTTCTTTCCCACGAAAAAAAAAACAAAGAAGATGATTGAAGCAAAGATTACAATAAGACATAAAAGTAGCAATTGAAAAAAAAATGAATGTTAATCTTGTCCATTGACAATCGCACGAATAAAGTACTCGTGTAGAAGTCTCCGTAAGATTCTTTAGTATACTAGTTTAGTATATTGAAAAGTCGAAAAGTTTTTTAGGAGTGACTCTATTTTGGTGGATTCAATACATAAAACAAATCTGAGTGTCAACTTCGACGTGCGGTTCAAATTTTGCAATTTTCGGATATTTCGGATGATCCAAAAAGTCCAAAAAATGATTTGAATGGGTTTTGGTATCCGCTTTTCGGTCAGAAACCTAAAAACAAGACAAAACGATCAGAATTTCGGATTTTCAGATTATCAGATACTTTTGCTCAGCCCTACACAAGTATATAATTGATTTTGGTGTCGTGCAATTGTTGCAGTATTTATAGAGCTCTTCATTATTTGCAAGTAATAAGAAAATTTATTTAAAAGGTAAATTTGTCAACAATTAAGCATGTCGTTTACTGCCAACCACACATACTTTTTTGTACATGCATGCCTAAATACTCGTAAGGATAGATTTTTGATTTGTATCAACCCCTATTTTAATCGTTTTTATTGAAGTAAGCGTAAACCAACTAGTTGCACCGCGTAGAGCTCCTTACGTCCTCATTCCCCTTAGGAAACACTAGATTGGAATGCATGGTGTTAGGGTTCGACTCGATCACACTCTTACCATAAATAAGAGTAATAAAAACTCAGGTAAGGTTGGAGAAATTTGTATGTACAAGAACAAGTTCATTTGTAATTGCTATATTTTATAAACAATTATGAGAAGTTTAGGTGGCTTAATACCTATATAACTCGATTGAAAACGACTCGAGACTCGTTTTGGACCTGTAGTTGACTTGAATCTTGATTTAAACTTAATTGTGGTGTATCAATTTTCTAAAATTATATAGATTCCTAATGAAATCTCGTTTGTGAGACACAATTTTGATTTAGGTTTATTCATTCTCTAGTGGTAAGAACTTATTTGGGATTGATACAAATTCCAATACGTTGTGAATTATAGAAGAGAGAATAGATGGCGACAGCATTTTTATAATTTTTATATGATATACTTGTTATACAATTGCACTTACAAGTCCCCGCGTAAAAATGCTCTCAATAGAAAACTCTCCCCATCTACAAGACTCAACTGAAGAAATCCAATAAAAAAAATCAAACGAAAATCACCAACAACACAAACTCATGTTCCAAGAAAATCCTGAAACAAATGGATTATGGAAGTAGACAAATCACTCAAATTAAGACAAAGCTCCACCGAGTATCAGAGAGGAAAGGAAAACCAAGAGAATGGACAATTTCCACCCTATCTTTTAAAGAAATGCAATGGGGAACCAAGAAGAAAAAAACCTGCTTTCATCAACAACACTGATGAGATGGGAATCTGATGATGACTGGTTTCAGAGGATAAGAGGACATGGAAAAGTGTCTAAGAATCCTACTGTCCAAGGAAGAGAAGAGGAGAATAAGACAACCATGGAAGCACTCCTTGATAATAAAAATATATGAGGGACATTGGGATACATGGCACTAGTCCGCAGACTGAAGAAGAAATGGCAAACTAATTAAGAGGGACTTCACTCTCACTGATAAGGTGGTGACTACTTCATAGCGAGATTCACCAACATGGAGGATTTATACATACGTCCTTCACCCAAGGGCCATGGCTTATTGATGATCACTACCTCAAATTCGGGATGGGTTCCGAACTCATTCTGATAACGGACCAATACGATTCTGAAAGCTGGGCCGAATTCCAATTTACCAGGGAATATTTTGATCAAAGCTTTTACACAAAATTGGATCCACCAAATCGAAAGGTCCTCCGCATTGACCAAAGCACTGAGAAAGTACTCATGGACAACTCACAAGGGTAGGGTGGAAATGACCTATCAAACCTACCTAGCCAAATTTTGGCCTCAAGGCAAATCGAAGATACAAATTGGGCACTAAATGTATGCTTTAGATGCGGAAAATTGGTCATTCAGGAAAAGTGTGTCCACTTCAAAAATTACAAGGGGAGTAGTCAGGAAAATTGATGAGGACCAGCTAAAATGTGACCATGAAGAACAATCAATAAAGAATCCCAGACCAGAAGAGCAAAGGAATTTGTTCGTAGATGCAGGTCAAAACCCACCAACTCGCGGCGACAACAGCAAGGTGAGCCAAAATAGGTCCACGCCAAAACAAGGAACAAAAAATTTTCCAAATTCCATAGGATTCAACCCAAAGAAGGAAACAGATCAAGGGATGCAATTCGCGGCACTGATGGGGGTGAGAAGAAGAGAAAAGAATCAACCAAGAGAATCAAGGTGGATTTGAAATTCAAAGGTTTCCACATATAAACCTAGGAGAATTCCCAAACATAATGAGGGAAACAGTGAAACACAAAAGAGGCAAGAATAACGAAAAATCAATGCTAAACAATTAGAACGAAATCTCCCAACGCTATCAAGATGAAAACTAGGAAAGTCCAAATATGTCAGCAAAATACCACTGAAGGAAATTTCGAATTACCTATCGAAAACTGCACTGACATTAACACGCCATTCCAAAAGCATATAGAGTAAAAAGAAAGCAAAATAAAGCTAATTGAAGAGTAAGCCACACAAATCTAAAACAAGCTGCAGGACATAACAATTTAACTTGATGAAAAAGGCAATCTCACAACGTTTCCCCGACTTGCCAACCGATCTCACTCACAATACGACCAGAAAAGATACTCTGTATGGGGTGGGGACCTGAACGAGGACGTATTTAATCAGACAAAAACCCCAGACCATGTGATGGAGACCTGATTCGAGACATGGTATGAAGCCCCACCGAAAACCTCTAGAACTAGTGGTCACAGTGAGATGCCCAATGAAACCCAATGGACTCTTCACAGTATCCGAAAACATATAAAAGTTCTTTACACTACCAAGACAACACTACGAATAACAACCTCCAAAGCTTTGCGTGAAACTCACTCCCCATTGCAGTATGATCGATATGGAATGTACAAGGGGCGGGAAGAGTAGAGAATTTGCAGCGGCTTTAAAAGAACTAGTGAGAATGCATAGACCAAATGTGGTGGTTCTCATCGAAACAACAATGGGGGGACAATGAGCTGAACAGATTGCGAATACATCAATTCCAGGGACTTTTCGTATGGATGCAGAAGGTTTTAGCGGGGTATCTAGGTGGACGGGAAACGGAGGAAGTGAGTATCGACCCAATTGAATTCTCAAACCCATGTTTCCATGACTCATGTAATACCCCGTATTTTTGAGGAAATGTTTACGTATTAAATACGTATTATAAGTATATTTTAAGTATTTTATTATTTAAATAAAAAGTTTTAATAATTGTTTAAATGATAAAATATTTAAACAAAGTTTATAAATATTTCAATAAGTTTTGAAAGTTTATAAGAGTTTAAATTATTTTAGTGTTCGGGAATTTATTAAGGGTTTTCGGAGTTTTAAAATAAGGGTTTTAAATGGGTATTTCATTAATTTAAAACAAGCCCAATTCTACTCTAAGCCATAAAGTCCATTAAAAAACCTAAACTAATAAGAAAAATTCTGATTAGTGGACCTATAAATAGCCTTAAACACCCCAAAATTCATACCTAATCTCTCTCTAAAATCCTAAAGCAAAACACAAAACAAAAAAAAAAGTGGGTGTTCGGTTTCCAAAGGGAAAAAGAAAAAAAAACTTTTTCTGGCCCTCGCCGGAGCCCCGCCTGTCGCCGCCGCCTGCCACCGTCCGCCGGCACCACTCGCCGGGCTTGCTCCTCCCCTTATTTTGGTAATTTTCGAACCTAATATTTAAAAAAAAAATCTTCTTTTTTTTTTATTTATTTTCAAATTCATGTTTATATTTATGATTAATCATGTTTTATGAAGTATAAAGTGCTTTTAAGTGATGAATTAATTTGTTGTTCATGAAATTTTAGACTAGGTTATAATAATGAAATTCTTGATTTTTATGAGTTTTAATGGTTTTTTAAACTTCAATATAGATTCATGGATTGTTGTGGGGTGAATTTATGATGATTTTATGAAGTTTAGATCGATTTTTAAGAATTTAAACATAAAATAAATTGCTGTCTAAATTTTGAAAATCATGAAATTCAATAGAATAAATATTTGAACATGTTGGCTTATGAAAAATCATTCAAAGCATAGGTTGCTTTCATAATGATGTTAGGAGATTGCGAAAGAGTTTTCTGATGAATTTATGATGTTTTTATGAGTTTTTATGTGTTAAAGTTAATTAAAGATCTGAAAAAATTTATAAAGCAAGTTAATAAGTTTTAAGTGTTCATTATGCTAGATGATCACATGTTGATTCTATAACGTTGCATATGATTTTTAGTATGTTCATGAAGTTTAAAAGTGATTTTAAGCATGGTTACATGCGTCCAGATTTATAAAGTGAATAATAGGGTTTTAAGTATGTAAATAGCATGAATTGATCATAAGTTAAGTTTACATTGTATGATTGATTTATGTTGTTTTTAAGGTTTTCATGGAGTTTTGATTATTCTAAATTGCTGTTCACTTTTCTAAAGTGACATAATATATATGTTGAGGTTTTATAAAACTTAAACAAAGTTTCCGAAAATTAAGTAAGGTGGTAATAATAAATTTAAAGGCGTTTTAAAGTGTTTTTAAGCATCAAGTATGCTGAAAAAATTTATTCTAAGTGCGAATAAAGGATGTTTTAAGAAGGATATATTATGGGTAATGCATGTGTATTGTTAGTGGTGTCTTATAGGTCATTATGTGACGTTTTGAGACGTGTTAAAGGGTGTTAAGCTGCTGGAAAATTTGGTAAACGAGGGTTTTAATTAGTTAAGGTTTGTTAATGTAGGAAGCTCGGAGTAAGCAAGTTCTAGTGAAGTAGTGACAAATCACCGTTAGTTTACAAGGTATGTAAGTACTAAAGGATGGTTTAGGACGTAGTATCATGCTTGGACATGTATATGTTCATGTTATAGGTTGCTTAGTAACCAAGTATGCTTTCATGCATGTTAGAAGTTCCTATATGTTACATGTTTACATGTGTTAGTAGTTTGTTGACTATATGACTACAAGTTTATTCTCTTATGGAATAGTATATTTTATATAATTCATGTTGATCATGAGGTCCTTATGGACATATAAGTAGTCATATTTTGCAAGAATTAAAGCATAGCATAGTTATTTTCAAATTTGAGGCAAATTTTGCATATTTATAGCATAGTTGTGAGATTCACGTTTTCAAGTAAAGTATGAGCATTCATTTATTTATAGCTACCCACAGTATAATGTGTGGTATAGAGGAAGTTTGATCCACTCACAGTTTATGTGTGGTAGTTAAGAAGAAGGTTTAAAAAACAAGTGTTCACTAAAAGAGGTTACTTAAAAAAAAGTTACACTACACCCACAATAAGTTTAATAGCTCTTAATTAATAGTAGGAGAATAAAGCCATCAAAAAGTTTAATATAACCACAGAAACTTCAACAGTTAAAGGAGCTTAATAGTTATACAAGAAACTACAGAAACGTGCTAGTAGCAGAACCTGTATCGGCTTCATAGCCTTAGGATTAGTTACCACAACAACAAAAATTGTAGAAACTTATTAACTGCAGAAACTTTATTAACAATAGAGCTGCCTTAGCTGATTTAGGTACAGAAACAAACATCAGAAATTGCAGGAAGCCTATATCTGAACTAGCTGCAGAATTGCAGCAGATGCCTTAATTAGCTTCACTTCAAGAACCAGCTCACTTCATCAGCTGCCTTAGCCTATTATCAGAAATTCTCTTATGTATAGTTGATTTGCTATGCTATGTTGATGGTGTCATATCATAAGGTATTCAAGTGATTTAATATCTTAGTTGTTAATTGATTTCTTCAAGTTATTCTCAGTATTTATTCTATATTAGATAGTTTACTTCTCACTGACTTAGTTGTGTTATGTCTTTCACTCACTAAGTTTAGTAGGATTTATTTGAACTTCCTAAGTTGAAGGATTGTAAATAGTTATTGTACGTGCACTCTTGCCTTAGTGATTATATATAATTGCTATATATTAGTTATTATGGACGAGTTTGGAGCATGCTCGGCGTGATAGTGATAATATGAGCATGGAGTGGATGATTTTATTGAATTTGCAAGAACACATGCGGAGAATGCGAATACTATTCTATGTCCATGTGTTCATTGTAATAATATGGTTCGAAGTATATTGAGGATGTAAAAGACACGATGGACTATTGGCATTAATCAAATGTACAAGTGTTGGTTACATCACGGTGGGATATTAGATGATGGTCCTTCAAGTGTGCATAGTATGATGGATTTTGACACTGGGGTGGTAGTAGATTTGGATGGGAAACCTCCCATCAAATGAATTTGAACATGCTGAATGTGAAGATGATGAAATTGAAGATGAGGAGTTTGTAGAAATGGCAAAAGCCATGGAGGAAAGCTTGCGGACTATCTGAAATGTTGACAGCTTGTGTAGCGATGCAAAGAAACCATTGTACCAGGATGCACAATATCGTAGACTATCTGCAGTGATCAAATTGTATAATGTGAAGGCAAGGAATGGGGGGACCGATAAATCTTCAGTGACTTTTAGATGCTTTTCATGACATGCTCCCTTCTGAAAACTGCTTCCGAGTCGCACCTATGAAGCTTTCGATCATACAATATTGTTACTATTTGGATGCATTTGGATTTCTTGCTCTATAAATAATCCTTTTTATTAGGATGGATTGGATATTGAATTTCATTCATCCTTCAACAACATCGTATACTATTTTGACTCCTACATAATGAAGAGGATTACGGAAGTCCAAAGGTGTAAGAGAGGATTTATGTGAAATAGTGACATGTAAGTAATTCATGACAATATAATTAACACCAATCAACATATGCCTTATGCATGGTCAATGATTTAGTTTTTGCTGTTATATAAAGCCCTTTTCAATTTCGAAGTGAAATGGAGATCGCCAAAAGTTGAGATGGATACTAAATGACATTGATACAAGTACACTCTATACTTTGACTTATATATTATAATTTCATACAATGGACTAAATGGACATTCATTGTTATTTGTTTTGTTGCTTATGTAGTGTCCTCGCCAAGAAAATGCTTATGATTGTGGCTATTATGTCATGCGATTACATGAAGGAAAGAGACATCGTACAAACGCAGCAAGTCCCTGAAGTGTAAGTTACACACTGTTGTATGAATTGTGAATGGTGGTAGTAATTAAGGATAGGTTATGCTTTCCTCATTGGTATTGATCTGCATAGATAGTAATTAAGAATATATTGGTTTTGATATGCCTCCTTTTGAGATATGCAATTTAATTGGTATTGTTAATAATAAGCACCTTATTACTTAAGTATAGAAGAAATATTTAAAAATTTAATTATATTAATGTCATTTTCGTTACTAATTAAAACTTGTTCTTATGCAGTATTTTCGGATTGTCAGTTTTCAAGCTACGATCAAACTCAAATTGATGAAGTTAGACTTGAGTGGATGCGACATGTTTCCAACGATATAGCTTGGAGTAGTGTGTGGAGGCGAAGAATTGAGTATTGCTATTTTGTTTTAAATCTTTAAATGTGTTAGATGAACATAAGCTTGGAGTAGTATGTGAAGATGAAGATTGAATAGCTATTTTGGTAGTGAAATGTATGCTAAATACAAATGATTTTGGATCTTACATCGATTTGTAAGCAAGGCTTTGAATTTTAGTTATGCTCTCAATTGCTATGATAGTATTATTATAATTGCATTTTTGGTGCCAATTTTTTTTTAAATAAAAATGTACGTTTTAATAGCGGTTAAACAACAGCTATTAGATGTCCTAAATTTGGCGCTATGAAGTACTTTTAATGGCTGTTATTAAAAGCTATTAAATGTCCTAAATTGGCGCCATTAAATTACTTTAATGGCTGTTATTAAACAACTATCAAAAGTAAGCCATTAAAAGAAGTATACATGTGAGTGATCTAACAAATCTTAATGGCGGTTCTAGAACAAACCATTATGACTACCTTTTTACCAGTTGTTTAGTAATGGCTGTTCAGAACAACCATCAATAAACTAAAAAAACCGCCATTAAAGTTGTTTTGGGCGTAGTGTTGACATGTCTATGTGCAATGTTGGTTGTTTGTTCAACATTTCAAGTAACTGATAATTAAGTAAAGTGAAAGAGGATTCGCACCAAAACTCTTTGAATGTATATACCTTGAGTATGAACAATGGGGGGAGTTACTAGACTGATGTTTTATCTCCTAATTGGGGTACAAGACGTTGTACTCTTTATTTTTATTATGAATGCGCTGGATATCCGTCACCTCGTGGTGACATAGGTAATACCTTTTGGGAGTTGCTCCCCAAACTAGTGTCCAATAGGGCGATTGTTATAGGAGGAAACCCGTTCGATGCGAATTCCAAATTAAGTAAATAAATTAAATTGGTTATTCTAACCCAGTGTTGTAGGTACATTGCAGGAACGGTAAGATACGTGTTTATTGCTTTATGCCCTTGTCTAGGTTCATGCTAGTGTGTTTACATAGTTTTTTAGTGTTTAGTACTCAGTTTGGCTGATTACGTGCTTTTTTTGTGCATGGCCTAATGTTTGAACTTGGCCTATGATGACCCATTTCGATGGCGAGTAGTAAGTCTGAATAAAAGAAAGCAACAGGTTCAGGAGGGCATATGTCATCATGCTGGGATTGAGTGCAGAGCGTTCTTGTCCTGCTTTCGTAGTAGCAGTTTTGTTAGAACTTTGGTTGTGGATGTTATCTCTTTGATGTTGGACTAACATGGTTTTAACAGTTTACTTCATTGGTTTTAAGGGTCGCTATGGTTCCGAAGTTGTAAGAGTTTTCAAATGGTTTAACTTAATGTTTTTGAAGTTGACTTGAGTAGTTTTGAAATGTTTTTTAAGAGTGTCTTCCGCGTAGCACTTTGATAATTGCCTAGCCATTTCCACCTGGTGGCGGTGGTAATATTCTGGGAGTTTCGGGTTTTTAGTGATGCTAGGACGGGAAACCAGTTTTAGAAAAGGTACGGAATTTCCAGGGTGTTCAGATCAGAAGAGGAGAGGAGGAGCCCTGGTTTTTCTCAGCGATTTACGCAAGTCCAAATGTCACAAAAGACAGGAATTGGAGGGAACCTAGAGGATTTGATACAAAACATAACAAGCCATGGTTGTTAGCGGGGATTCAATGAAACAAGATATAACTGGAGAGATCTTCAGTGTCTGAAGCTACTAACAGAAGAAGTGAGAGATTTAACAAATGGGTGGAAGGAATGGAACTCCTCGAAGATGGAATTTGCTGGAGCAGGCCACACCTGGGCTCGTGGAGATACCATACAGACGAGAAAAGTGCACGCCTAGATAGAGCGTATGCAATGGTGAACGGACCATAGCTTTTGAAGAAGCACAAATGAAACACTTACCAGCAATTCAGTCAGATGACAACCCCCTCTTAATTCGACTAATGAATTTGCTCCCATAGCACAAATCAATTTCCCCTTCAGGTTTCAAGCGGCTTGGCAAACCACGTGAATTTTGATGGCTTCCTCCAGGCAACCTGGAATGTGGATACTTCACTAGTCCCGATGCTAAAACAACTCGAAAAGCTTCAAGATTGGATAAAAATGCTTCCACAATATTTTCAGAGAGAAAAACGCAGATTAATGGAGAGAATTAAAGGAATACAAAAACGCCCTTGCGGTGATCCCCATGGGGACTCATCAAACTAGAGGAAACTCGCCAAGAACTAGAAAGAATCATGGAACAAGAAGAACTCTTGTGGTACCAGAAAGCAAGAGTAGAATGGATTCGTGATGGCGACCGCAACACCACCTTCTTCCATTTGAGCACCATTGCAAAAAGATGGAAAAATAAGATCTCGGCTATTAAGGGAAATGATGGAGAATGGAGGCATGGCAAAAAGAGGTTAAGAAAGAGTTGTGAACTACTTTGAAGATCTTTTCAAGAGGAAGGCAACATGGACTTGAGATACATGCCGGAAGATATCTTCCTGGGAATTCACACGAGGCATGGCAAGATGCTACTAGACCTTTCACACCATCTGACATAGATGGTGATAACGGAATGGGGTCACTCAAAGCCCCAAGACCTGACAGATTTCAAAGCCTTCTTCTAAAAGAACTGGGAGTTAGTCAAGACGAATATGTATGACCTAGTAATCAAAGCACTCGAAGCAGGGCCTCCCAAAACCTCAATGATACTTCCTAGTGCTCATTCCCAAAACGGACCAACCGATGAGACGGCCTCGCAATTCTGACCGATTAGCTATGTAATGTAGCTTACAAGAAATCACAAAGGCATTGTAACAGGATCAAACCCAACATGCCGCACCTACGTCGAACAAACAGACGAGCTTTGTTCCGAAGACAAATTACAAAAACATCATCATTATCAGAAGTCTGCACACAATGAAAAACAAGAAAAGCGGGAAAGGGTTCATGGCCATAAAAATAGATTTTGCAAAGCTTATGACATATTACGCTGGGATTTCATTAGAAATACGTACATCTAATGGAAATCCACCTGCGCAACTTCTGATCGACATAATCATGGAATGCATTTCGTCCTTAAACTACAAGTCCTTGGAATGGAGAACCTACTTCACCCTTCACGTTAAGTAGTAGACTTAAGACAAAGCGACCCCTTATCACCATACTCTTTGTCCTTTGTATAGAAAGACTCAACCATGCAATTGAGGAGTCCCTCATTGGAGAGGCATGGAACACAGTACAAGCAAGTAGATGGATCGAAAATTATCGAACCATTTTGCGGATGATATATCCTCTTGCAAGAGGCGTAGTAGAGCAAGCAAAGGTGATATACAGTGTTTGGAAATTTTTCTGCCAAGCATCGGGTCAAAAGTTCAGCTAGAGAAATCAAGAGCTTAGTTTTCCCCCAATGTCACTCTAGAAGAACAGCAGACTATAAGTAATGGACTAGGATGGAAAGGACTGAAGATTTAGGGACTTATCTTGGATGCCAACAATCACGAGCAAAGTAACCCAAGAAACTTTCAGCCACTTATGTGAGAAAAAGGACAGAAGACTGGCGGGGTGGAAGACGAAATACCTATCTCTAGCGGGAAGGGTTACATTAGCCAAATCAACACTGTCAACAATGGCTTACTACTTAATGCAAACGGTAAAAATCCCGAGAACGATTTGCAATGCAATAGATCAGAAGACGCGAGGTTTTGTATGGGGTAGCAATGGAGAACAAAGGAAAATACATTGGCTCGTGGGCAGCAGTTATGTAAACCGAAAGGAGAAGGGGGTCTGGCGTTTAATTCAGCAAGCCAAACTAACGCAGCCTTCCTCACAAGCTGGGATGGCGAATCCTTACCAACCCTAATGCTTATAGGCTAGAGTGCTAAGAGACAAGTACTACAAGGGAAGTTGCGACCTTGATATGTTTGTCCCTAAACAGAACATGTCAAATGTCTGGAAAGGGATAACGGAGGAATGCGGTTACACTAATCGAGGTGCACAAGTGGCAATCGGAATGGTAAAAGCACTCTATTCTGGGACCATAAATGGGTAACTACGACAGCACTAGTGATCTGGCTTTGGAGGAGATCCCAACCTCCATTCTTGGAGCTACGGTGGGAAGAAATGGGGGACACGGAAGCGGGGTGGAAAATGGGACATTTCGCCAACTACTACCGGAAAATGTACTACAAAAATTGATGCCTATGAACTCATGAAAAACAGCTCGAAAGGAGATCTCCTATATTGGGGAGGAACTTCTAAGGGCACATTTACAATTAACGGCTCACAAATAATGAGGAAGTGGTGTCAATAATGAGAAGCTTTGGAACATGTTATGGAGAATCAAAATCCAAACACGTATTCAAATGTTTGTATGGCTAGTCCTTTTGCCAAAATTCTACGCGATGCAAATCGAGCAAAAGACGCCTAAGTGATGACTCTAGCTGCCCCAGGTGTGGAGGAGAATGAGGATACAACTATCCATCTTTTGACGGACTATCCATCTGCAAAAAACATCTGGAAACTAATAGGTGGAGATGTAACGCCCTAAATTTTGAGCCTAAAAAAATTCGTCCTTATATTCAAATATTAATTTATCAATTGATGAGTTAATATTCGAAAAAAATATGTTTAGTATTAAGACGGTTATGTTAATAGTAGCTTTGGTTGTGTTTCATGCTTCCTTGCCTATTGTTGGAGCTAAAACCTAACTTGAGTTTAACTTTGTTATGGTAAATAAAGGATGTTTAATAAGCTACATAAACACTTTATTTTAAAACCCTTTTAAGCCTAAACTATCTTCTTAAATAAGCTAAATTAAGCCTTAAACCCTAGTCTTTATAGCTTGTTTGAGGGTCTTCAATGCTCTTTGTTCACGGTTTTGAAGAGCTTTATTGCTGGTTTATAGTCTTTGTAACTCCCCCTACATTATTTCATTTAAACCATCATTAAAACATTAAGAAAAATCAGTCAAGGACCTTCATGATTCACACAATTCACATACAAAACACCTTCCATGTTCACGTAGCTTTTGTCATCACATATCACGATCGCCGCTTCATCTTTTTCCCTCAAATTTCGAGTGGTTTAAGGATTATATTCAAGGGTTGATGTTGAGTTTCATCCCTACTCTTATTCACATCAAATTCGAGTTCTAATCTCCTAAAGAAGCATCAAAAAAAAAACCAAAGGAATTGAGCAAGAAGTTTTGTTTTCGGGGGTTGGTTCTGTCGTTTTTGGAGCAGTTTCTTCAAGGGATTTTGGCTGGTTTAAACTGGTTTTCTTAGTCTTCAATCAAGGTAACTAGCATCCTCTTCTTAGATTAAAAATACTAAGTTTAAGGGCTAGATTGATAGGTAGAAAGTCATGGTAAATATGAAGTTTTAGAGCGTTTTCTTCTCTGTTTTGCTGTCAGCATTTCGTGGCTTCAAAGTGTGTTTTAGTGTTTTATGATCATGATTTTGCTTATTATTGATTGTATCATGCCTTTGATATTGTGTTTAACCCATGTATTTGTAGCATGTTTAGACTTGTTTTGGGGTGTTTTTAGAGCATTAGTTACTTACTGCTGCTGGAAATTTGTTTGTGTGCTTTATAAAGGTTTGTTGTAATCACTTGTTTAAACTGATTTTCATTGCTTAGTTTTGGTTAGTATCATGTTAAGATGGTTCCTAAACCTAATTCCCATGTTTTGGCAAGTTTTAGGAGGGATTTTGAAGCCAATTTTGGGCATATGTGCTGCTGCATGTTAAGTGAGTGTGTTGTGTTGGTGTGAGTATTTAGAGTTGAAATGCTTAAATTTTACACCTAAACTTGAGCCTAAGTGTTCATTATGTCCCTGATTGTGTATGGTTATGGGCTAAGATTAATTTGAGTTTAAGGGTGTTGTTGGGTGGTTTTAATGAGCATACACCTGCTGAAATTGCAATTAGGGGCTGTGTAAAGACAGGGGTTTTAGCATGTTAAGGGCCGAAGTTAAGCTCATTTCCTTGTGTATATTGCTAATATGTAGATTAACATTTCATAATTTATTTTTAGCACTTTAGCATGTTTGTGGGTGTGTTTTTGATGTGATTAAGAAGTAGTATTATTGCTGCCAATGTTGATTGTTATGTGATGTTAGTAGCATTATAGTTTGGGTTATTGAAATGATATTATAGGGTTCTAACTTAATTAACATGATTATTTAACTAATGCTTTAGCTAAGATTATCCAAGGTTGACCCCTTAAGTTTTAGAATTATGTACTCAAAGAATGATCTTAGAAACTTGATGTAAAATGTTGTTGAAATGTTACATATCAAAATTGTGAACCTTTGAATAGAATAATTCCATCTTCGCACTACTTATTCACGAATCATGAATGCGAATGATTATTTGGATTTTGAAATAATTATACTTGTTCCAAAACACTCCATTGTAATCTTTTCTGATGTTTTATAAGCCGAACTAATGCTTAAAAACTAAGATTATTTTGATTTAGAGAATCTTAATTCTCATGCAGATTTATATGAGTGTAAGGCCTAAAGGCTTCTATGCCGACATTTTGATTGAAATCATATATTTAAGTATCTCATGGGTTTTGAATTGTGTGTGGGGCATAATCGAGTTGTAAGCGAAGTGTTTCTCGGTGGTTAAGAACATGTACTACCTAGGCTGCGAGTTGTAGGTAGAATTACCTGGGTTAATTGTTGTCGTCCGGGGGGGGTAGTCTGAGGCCTCTAATGGCTTCTACCCATATCGGGAGTATGGCCATTCTCAGACGCAGTCTCCGAGTTGACTGTAGGTTCGCCTGACAAACCTTAGGAGGTGGACTGCGGGATTCACTAGCGTTCATTCCATACCATTCTGTTAAGTTTTGAGTATTCGATTATATTAAGAAATTATTATGAAATTTATTAATGTGGTTGTGACTGACATATTTAGAGAAGTCTGTAAGTTACTTCTTCATATTAATTTAACTTAAAATTTATTTTTTTGATTATTGGAGAGTTGTTAGTTACTCCCACTGATGTGGATTTTGTTGTTGACAGATGCTGAATGATATTTGGCGCTATGTTCGACGGGCAGGGTTATGAGTGTGCTTAGGACCTCCCTTTCTTTAAGGACTTAAATATTTGGTTTTGTTTGAGATGAATAAGTGTTTCGATTTATGGTGTTGACTTCTACTTATGTTCCCAACTGTTTTAAATGTTGATGTTTTCATATAAGGGTTGTTCTACCCGTGGGTTGAGTGTAATCTTTGAATTTCTTCTTTTGGATATTTTCTTTCATAAATTTTGGTTTAGTAACCTTCCGTACAGGCGTACTTTCGCTATCGCCTATTACTGTTAAGGACGGGTTGTTACAGAAGGCACACTCCAAACCTTTTGGCTTAAATGGTCTCACACAATGGATGTACCAGAAACATAAAAGAAGATACATTAAGAGGATGGATCGAGGTTCGTACTCATGTTCTAAGCTGGGGGCTACGACGTTTCGGGAGCCTACGATGGGCCCTTAGTATCCATGCGTCAATTAAGGATGAGGAAGCTGTGAAGGCTTGCCTCGGCAAAGAAAGTACCTAATACTTTCTCTCAGAGTGCGGTAAGAAACCAAGGGTGGAACCTAAAACAGCAAGGGTGGATTCCAGCAAGGTCTGGGTCTCGTGCGAGTTATGATCCGAAAAGTGTTGAGATGTAACGCTGATGCCCATCCTGGGAAGAAATGTGATGGCACGAACATTACGTGCACTATTGTAAGGAGGACGGACATAATCTTTCAATGTCCTAAAAGAAGCAACAATCTTCAAGCCTTGCCTCATCTTCTGCTCCTGCTCGGAACCGAATTTATGGGAGAACGAAGAGGCGATGTCAGCCAGATGTGGTGACTGGTAATTTTCTAGTCCATGGTGTTTCTGCTTTACTTTTGATTGTGGTGTACAGTTTCTTTGTAGCTAGTTTTTTGTGAAGAAAGCTGGTTTGTTGAATATTTCTCTGTAAAGTCCTTAATTTCTTCCTTCTAGGAGAGAACTATGTTTGTAATAGGGAGTATAGAGGTGTTTGCGTAGTTATGCGGGGAATGAATTGCATGTGAACCTCAAGGAGTTTCCAATGCAAGAGTTTGATGTGTTGGATGGATGGTTGTCAAAATTCGTGCGGCCATTCATTGTCGTGACCGAAGGTTACGCTAAGGGGGCTAAGGGGAAAACGAATCTCTTACTGGAGTCGTGCTGTGAAAAGGGAGTAAAGTCGTGTCTGCATGAGAATGAGGAAGCTTCAACAGAAGGGGGATATGGTCTTCTATGTAGGGTCAAGGACCTATCTCTTGAAGACAGCTGGATAATATTCCAGTTGTCAGGAGTATCCGACGTTTTCCCGAGGAGTTGCCAGGTTATCCTCCAGAAAGGGATGTGAGTTTGGTTATCGATTTGGTCCCAGGCATGCTCTTATATCAAAGGCGCCATTACAGATGGCCCGTCGGAACTTCAGGAGTTGAAAAACTCAGATGCAAGAAACTCATGTAAGGGGTTTATTCGGCCAAGTGTGTCTCCATGGGGTGCTCGGTCCTATTGTCAAGAAGAAGGATGGGGTATGCGAATGTGTATCGATTAAGAAGATTGGAATAAGGTAACGGTCAAAAACAAGTATCCATTGCCTCGAATTGAAGAGATCATTTGATCAATTGAAGGGTGCGGGGGTGTTTCTCAAAGATCGACAGAGGTCGGGTATCATCAAATCCCTGTGCAGCCAAGCGATATCCCTAAGACCGCATTTGCGCACAGATATGGGCATATGAGTTTGAGGGTGATGCCTTTGGGTCTTACTAATGCTCTGCTGTGTTCATGGACCAGATGAACCGTTCGTTCCATGAGTACCTTGATACTTGTGTTGTCGTTTTCATGATGACATTCTTGTGTATCAACAGGATGAAGCTGACCATGAAAACATTTAAGGCTGGTTCTGGATTGTTACGTAAGCAGAAGATGGTAACGCTAAGCTGTCCAAATGTGAATTCTGGCTTAAAGAAGTCGCTTTTCTGGGGCATGTCATAAGCCAAAGAAGGTGTTATGGGTGATCCTGCTAAGATCAAGGTGTGGTTGAATGGGAAAGCCCTAAGAATGTTTCAGCCGTTCGTACGTTTCTCGGTCTTGCGGGGCTACTATCGACGCTTTGTGAAGGATTTCTCAAGATTGCCCAACCGCTAAATAAGTTGATGCAGAAGGAGAGTAAGTTTTGTGGGAGAACATGAGTGTGAGAAGGCTTTCCAATCCTTGAAGGAGAGTCTGCTTCAGCTCCGGTGCTTACTTTTGCCGACATGGTGTGGAATTGAGGTTGTATCGTGCCGCCTCAAAGAATGGTTGTGGGTTGTGTGTTGATTGCCCAACGGGTAAGGTAATTGCGTATGCCTCAAGACGTTGAAAGTTCATGAAAGAAAGAAAACTACCCGCCACACGATCTGAGCTTGCTGTGTGGGTTTGCTCTTAGATTTGGAGACACTACCTGTATGGGGTTCCTTGCAAGGTGTTCAGATCACAAGCGTCTCAAGTACATCTTTACCAGCGTGAGCTAAAATGAGACAACAGGAGATGGTTGGAATTGATCAAGGATTAGACCGACTTAAATATCGTGAGGGTAAGGCTAACAGGGTGGCGATGCTTTGAGTCGGAGGGTAAACACTCTTAAAATGCGTTGGGTGGTGCCTCGGGAGTTGTGTGATGAGGTTTCAGAAACTCAACATTGAGTAGTCCTCAGGGGTTTGTGGGTTCTTGTTTGAACTCGATGAGTGCTGAACCGAGGTGTACCAGGAATTGAGGAGAAGAGAAAGGGGATCCAAAGTTAGAAAAGATACGTGGAAGCTAAGCGCCACGGTCGTGCAGAAAACTTTGAGATTGTGCAGATGGGAGTTTAAAGTTCATGGGTCGTTGGTGTGTGCCGACAAGCGAATTGAAGAAAAAGTCTGAGGAAGCTCACTAATACTCCTTATTATGTGCATCCTGGAGGTGGTAAGCTTTATAAAGATCTATAGTGAGTTTCTGTGGCCTGGGAATGAAGAAGGAAGGGGCTGAGTTTGTGGCTCGATGCTTGGTATGTCCGAAAGGTGAAAATTGCGCATCAAAGGCCTGGTGGGTTGCTACAACTTACCATTCCGCATGGAAGTTTGACTCCATCTCTATGGATTTTGTGATGGGGCTAACGAATGCCATGGTGGATTGAATGTGTCTGGGAATAGTGGACCGATTTTAACTAAGGTGGCTCGTTATTCCCAGAAGAATATGGTCTATGGAAAAGCTAGCAGAGGCGTATGCTAATGAAATTATTCGTCTTCATGGGGGTTCGAAGGATATTGTGTCTGATCGTGCATCCGAGGTTTTGTTCATTTCTGGGTGCTCTGCGAGAAGCTTTTGGGTCCAAGTTGAAGTTGAGTATGCTTTTATGCGGAACAGATGGTTCAACTGAGCGAACGAAGTTGGGAATTTGGAGGATATGCTTCGTGCTTGTGCTTGAATTCAACAAATCATGGGTTAAGTCACTAAGCCTGTGGAGGTCTCTATAACAACAGTCTCAAGCTTCTATTCAGATGGCCCCATATGAAGCTCTATATGGAAGGAAGTGTCGTAGCCCTACATGTTGGAGCGACATTAGTGACTCTCTGATTTTAGGGCCAGATCTAATTTAGGATACTATTGAACAAGTCAAGGTAATCTGAGCTAAGTTGAAAGCTGCGCAAGATAGGCAGAAATCCTATGCTGATCTTAGAAGACGACCTATTTCATATGAAGTTGGTGACAAGGTGTTGTTGAAGGTGTCACCAATGAAGCT